>ML901053.1:11720-22182 GCA_009831015.1 Picea engelmannii | reverse complement strand
CATGTTCCTCATAGGTACAACTAAATATCAAAATGTTGTCTAGATATACTATGACAAATGAATCTATAAATAGGGTCAATTCATCATTCATTAAACACAGAAAAGTAGTTGGAGAATTACTCAAATTGAAAGGCGTTACTAATTATTTGTATAGACCTTGCTTCATCTTGAAAGTGGTCTTCTAGGTGTATTCTTCCTTGATTTGGACTTGATGATATCCATATTTCAAATCCATCTTGGTGAAGGACCTTGCATGTTGTAGCTAATTTAACAAGTCATTGATAAAGGGAAGAAGGTACCGATTCTTGAGAGTAATCTTGTTTAGATCTCTATAGTCAATGCACATTTCTCCAAGTCATGTCCCTCTTGGGGATTAAAATGATAAGGGAATTGCATGGTGAGGTACTTGGTCTTTTGAATCCTTGCTCCAACAACTCCTACAATTGCTTCTTCACTTCATCTTATTCTAGTATGGATTATCTGTACAATCCTATATTTTGGTAAAGGAGAATCTCGTAGTAATTGTATCTTGTGCTCCACTTCACTCTTAGGTGGCATACCTTTTGGATGTTGGAATACTTCTCTGTATGCCTATAAAATCTCTTCCAACGGATCTTATGTTCTTTCATACATCCTTCCAAGGGTGTCTTCACACCCATTGGTTTAGTGTCTTTCTTGTTTTGTCTCAAGAAGCAAATACTTCTTTCTTGAGTTAATCAATCTCTTATCTTGATGGGAACTCACCAAATATATCTTAGACTTCCCCTTATGTGCATTGATGATAAAATATTTACCATCCTTGATTAGACAGTATTGGTTTTCCCTTCTCATGAAGATGGCATCCTTAGTATACATTTAGGGACTACCAAATAGTACATCACAAACATTAACAAAAACTACGTTGAATTCTATTTCATCTACAAAGTTTGCACTAATAGTAAATCTAAGCTTACACTACTTGGTAACTTTCAACTCTACATCCTTACTCTACAATGAGGTTGGCTTGTCAAACAATGCATCAACCTTGTTCTTCTTAATATGTAACTAAATATGGAACAACTTATTTATCTCCTTCTCCTATTTGTAATGGAGGCAGCTTAGCTTCACCTCCTTTTTCACTGTTGTTCAAATAATTTTTTCGTCCACATCCAAGCTGCTTTCTATCTCTTTCCCCACTTCCACCAGAAGTCTACTTCTTGGATGATTCAGGTGGATATTGGTGGCCACCCGCCTATTCCAACTAGCTCATCTTGATAGTTTTTAGTTCAACACGTTTCTTTGTAATGATGAAATTTCTTTGTAATTGTGGGTTCTGCACTTTCGGGGCTGTCCTAAAGACCTACAAAACATCCAGGTGGATGTTGGTGGCCGCCCACCTATTCCAACTGACTTATTTTGGAAGTTTCCATGTTAGTACATCTTTTTGTACTTCCAGGGCCATTTTGGGGCCCTAAACAATGTTTTTTGGCTTTCCACAATCAAATCGTAAACAAAGTTAGAGTTTGATGGCATAATGTGTAGTTCTCGAAAAGACCTTTCCAACGGGCTATCACACGCCTAAAACGAAGGTCGTATGCAAAAGTTACGACCCCAGGAAGTTGAGGTACCAAATTACCCATCAAGGCCCACATAACTTTTGGCGTTTCATCTCCTAGGGTTAGCTTGTTGGATGTATAGGATTTTGGAATTCATGAGTAATGTTAAAAAGGCCTCTGGAGCCTCATTGTAATTATTCTGCTCAGATGGATGCATGTAGCATCCACATCTCTTCTCAGAGATAGCTACCACCATTCGAGCAAGTTGTTTTCAGTTTTGCAGTTTTACAGTTTTAGCCTATTTTCTTTATTCAATAGAAGTTATTGTTCACTAGATATCTGTTGTTGTTCTCCGTATCTCTGTGTTATTGTATTCAATCTATTATTCATTTTGTTCCACTCATAAATCTGGATCAATGGTATCAGTGCGGTTTGCTCTTCATTTGTTTTTTCTTTGTGCATGTCCCCGACAAGATTTGGGTACAAGAAGTTGGGACTTGAACCAGTCGAGCCTTTGCAAGTTCGACTGCACCGAGCCCGACAACAAATCATGGGGGACGAGAAGAAAGATGATGGAGCAGGAGATCCTTTTAAACTGTTGCTTGAGGAAGCCCTTGCGCGACAAAGGAATGAAATGATGGACAACTTTGCACAGATCCTTCGGCGGTTGCCCACAGGGGACACATCTTCATCAAGCGGCCACACAACCCCCTTCAAGGTACAAGTAAATTTTGATATTCCATTATTTGAAGGACTGATAGATGTGAATGTTGTAGATATGTGACTGAATCTGCTCGAAGGGTATTTTTCGGTCCACAAATTTTCTGATAGGGAAAAGATTACTTTTGCACTCCTCAAGGCCGTCCCCCATGTTAAGGATTGGTGGGATACTTACTCTGAGAAAAGGGCCACAGAGGAATTGGCAATATTTGCGGTCCCCCCACATGGGATTCCTTCAGGGATGCCATTAAAGAAGAATACTACCCTGTTGAAAGCTATGAGGACCAGTACACAAGATGGACCACGCTGTGTCAGGAAAGGGACCAGACAGTACCAGATTTCACCAATATTTTCCATACCCTGCGCACCAAATTGGGTATCAAAGACTCTGAACGACATCTGGTGCTCAAATACCGCAGCTTTCTGCATAGATACATTCAAACGGAAATGTTGTTTCTGGACATCGCATCATCATTAGGTGCGACTTATAGATACGCTGTCAAGATCGAGCAGAAATTTAAGTAGAAGAAGCGAGAGTTTGGATTTGCAAACTCCTCACAGCAGAAGCAGGGCAAAGGCGGCCCCAACCCACAAAACAAGGGACAAAGCAAAGATGGCCATTCTCACGAAAACCAGTCCAAGCCACAACCCAAGAAGGGTAATGAGAATTCCAAGGACATGGGAAAGTGGTGTGAATACCATAAAATCCCTTGGCACAACACCGAAGAATGTCGCTCCAAGCAGTCACTGGTGGTCGACCTGAAAGCTTCCGAGTCAGAGGCAGATTCTGAATCTGAATCAAATCCAGGAGGGAAGCAGATTATCGATGCCGAACCTAGTGCCACTGTCGCTACCACCAAAGTCGAACCAAGTGAACCAGAAGAACCAAAGGAAGGGGAACGACTCTTTCACTCACAAATGTGGGTAAAGGGGGCTTCGCTTCATTTCATTCTCGATAGCGGCAGTCAGAAGAACCTGATCTCAACAGAGGTCGTCAAGCAGCTGGACCTGCCGATGACATCGCACCCGCATCCCTACACCATTGGCTGGCTTCGCCAAGGAAGAGATCTCTGCGTTGGCCAACAGTGTCGTCTGCCCTACAACATCAATCCCTTCAAAGACGATGTATTGTGTGATATTTCTCCCCTTGAAGTTTGTGATGTTCTTTTAGGCCAGCCATATTTGTGGAAGCTACATGCTATGTATGAGTCTAGACCCCGCAGTGTTATTATTACTTTGGGTAGACAATTGTACAGGATACCAGAGGTAGTGCTGCCTATCACTATTTCTTTAATCTCCGCTAAGCAATGTAGTAAGGTCATTTCAAAGACCGGGAACTTCATCTTCTTTGTGATCCGTGTTATCCCCCACTTTAGGGATAACTAAGGAGATTATGTCTCGAGGCCCACAGGTCCTAGACATGGAGTACCGAGAGCCAGATCGACTTGAGCATGGCCCTGGAGGGCCCATATTTTCTTCCTTCAGCGCCTCCACTTTGTCAGTAGCAGCAACATCCATCACCTCGGCTTGGTCCTGTAGCAGAGATGGATCTTGTTCCATGAGGTAATGAGTCCAGGTATCATGGTATGTGTCACTCTGATCCTCAAAACCTTTGAATATGTGCATTTAGTTCTTTTTGTTTCTAACTGGTGCTTGGATCTTATACTTATCCACTTGACCATGTCTGGGGGGAATGATAGGATGCCCTAGTAAGCTTGTGCCCATAGGTTTTGAGTTTCCACTGGCGGATTCATGAAAATTCATCATCTGCTCCCGTCATACTTACCACTTTCCATCTTACTTCCCGCTCATCCATCCCTTTACACTAGTCCGGGCATTGGGTTGGCCAATTATTTAAGGGTTGCACCTTACCTTGTGGGAAGAGGGGGCTAAAGGCCTAGAGGGTAAAAACAACTAGCAAAAGACAAAAGCCTAAAAATAAAACCTTGAGATGCTTCGCCTAGAGATCCCCAAGAAAGCAGTAAAAGGATTCTCAGCAAGAAACAAAGGGACCCATAAAAAATAATAAAACAAGACCTAGTCAGAGGATAGGGGGTCTCATCACTAGCCAGCCTATTTGGTCCATGGGCATCTAGCAGTATGACACTACTAGAAGTTGGTTACCACGCCACGATAGTGGCTCTTGGTGGCATAGCCAAGAGAAAGGGGGTCTCATCACGAGCCAACCTTCTCATTTTCGTGAAAGTGATTGTGGGTAACATTGCCACCACTGGTCATCACGCTAGGGCAGTGTCCTCTGATTAGCTTCTTGAAAGAAAAAAGCAATAAAGAATAAAGAATAAAAGGCATGAATGGGCTTGGAAACATTTGCATCTAGGACAGGTGCAACTCACCCTCTACAGAGGCACCCACAGGTAAGCCATGCATTTCCCTGCTATCACTGCACCCCTTGTCAGGACATCCCTTATCCACCTCATCCACTAACATGACTTGGATTTGATTTCTCCCAGAAACATCCCACATCAAGTGAACACTAGCCCATTAGGATGCCCTGTCACTTTTTCCAAACTTGGCTTGCAGATTTGTGTAATGTCTTTGAGCACTTGACTGGGTCAAAGGGGTTTTATGCACATGTTTAATAAAATTGATGATTGGATGTGATTGACATTGCTATGATCCCTGTGACTCATGAGCCCATGGAGGGCTTATCTATTGATGTGCAGGATCATACTTGGCGGACAGGTACACATGGGGAGATGATTAGTTCGAACCTCCATGGGACTGAAGAGCCCACCAGATGGATATTGAGACCCCAGCAGGGGGCAGAGACAGGACAGAGGGGTTTGCACTAGAGAAGAGGAGGACGTTCCACAGAGGTAGCCTGACAGAGTCTTACCTAGGGGGGTTGTGCCCTTTCCACTGGGACGTTGGCCTTGAAAGGCCCATTACGTCACCTATGACCTCTTATGATGTCATCCAACAATATGGGAGTTTGGGAGGCAGTTGTGGCATGATTGGCACGTGTGGCAGCTTCTAGAGGCCTAAGGAGGTCTAACGTTTTTCTCCAGGAGGCCACATTTTCCCTAGAAAGGGCTAATGTCACCCTCAAAGGGCATGACGTCCTCATTATTTGCTTGATTAGTGTTTAATTATGACATTTTAATGTAAAATAGTATTATTATGTATTTTGGCCATGTCGGCCTTTTGGTGACCTAAAATTTTATTAAGGTCATTGCTATTGTATGAGGTCACAGGTTCAAATCCAGAGGGGGGTAGGGTATGTATACCTTCGTAGACTTTACCAGTCAAATCGCTAGGCGGAGGGGGGTTCCTTGTCCCATAAACAAGGGTGTCTCATACACCAATTTGGTGTGTTGGCTTGGCCGTGACCTTAAAAATAGATTATTATTATTATTATTATTATAAATAGAGAGCTAAAACTCTCTAATTATCATCATCTTTCACTCACCACTTGGTGAGGTCTGAAATTTTCAGCCCTCTTAGGATTATTGGCTGAAATTGTGGCGCACTTGTTGAAGGAAGGCTTATCTTAGCTATTTTTGGCAATTTTCTTGTTGGAAGGTTTACAACTTTGGCTTGATGACACTTGGTGAATGGAAGTGAATTTCTGCAATCTTTCCCTTATTTGAATGGTTATAGTCTTTTACTTGCATTTTGTTAATGAAATTGTTGAATTAAACCGTAGGGAATAAGCACATGTTGGTGTCCTTATTTCATGTCCCCACTAGATTATGCCAATTAGCCATTTTACCTATTGAAGACATTTTTAGGGCCTTGCCTTTGCAACACCCTACCTATCCTCTTCAATCCTAGCCATTTTATTCTTGTCATTGAGTTAAAGAAGGAGGAAAACGCACTAAGGCCTAGGGTTTCTACACCTTAGTGAGTTGTTTTTCCCTAGGGTTTGATTGTTGAAGCCTTGCCTTAGCAACACTTCACCGTCAAACTCTCTTGTCTTTAGCCCTACCCTTGCTAGCCATTTTTATCCTATCATTGAGCTAGAGAAGGAGGAAAACACACTAAGGCCTAGGCTTTCTACACTTTAGTGAGCTGTTTTCCCCTAGGGTTTGATTTTTGAAGCCTTGGCTCAACAACACTTCACAATCAAACCCTCTTGTCTCTAGCCCTCCATTATCGTTGTCCTTCCTCAACATTTGTCGCTACCTTTGACTCCATTTACCCTATAAATGCACTGATCTAAGACCTTATTGCTTGAGTGCCTTGACCAAAAACTTCAAACAACCAATACCTTTGAATAATTGCTAACATCTTCTAACCCTAGCTTACACTAACCTGCTAACCCTATTGCTGTCGTTATCCATTTGGTTCATAGTTATACTTTGTAGCATTTTGGCTTCTTTAAGCAAGTTGAACGATTGGCTAATGCATGATAGTCTTTGCTTTTAAATGAATGATGGTATTACTGTATTGATGATAAAACATTCATCTCATTGTGAAGCTTTCTTTAGCATTTATTGTGAAGTGACGCATTGTAACCATTGCTATTTTACATCATTGATTTGCTTCATCAATATTGTCTATCAATTGCTTTATATCAGAATTTCCTTGATTATATGAAGTACTAACCAAGCAAGTGATCTTGCACATATAGTTTTCTTGTTGCTTTGTCTCAAGCAGGTACACTTTTGGTTACCATTTGTACTTCTGGTTATCTTTATCTTTATTGGTTGATTAGCCGAACTTTCTGATCTGTGGTGACTTGTGAGGGGGGGAAAACTTCTACTTAGCCATAAGCCTTTGCCTTCTTAAAACCCAGGTCACCAGGGAAGTCTCCCCTGGGCCTACCACCCTAAACAGAAAGAGCTATCCTATTGAGGTGACAGTGGTAGGATAGTCTCAGTTGCGCCGGTTTTCCTTTCTTCCATCCATTCTGTTGTCGTCCTAATACACACTTGCTAACGTGAGCTAAGTTCAACTCATTTAGTGTGTCCTCGGAGACACAATGTCTAGGTCCTCAGTCCACACTGTCACCTTGACTGGAACCTCTTCCTTCTAGGCTTACTCCTAGGGAAGCCAAGGGGGGTTGTCCCTAGTTACTAGATTAATTTTAGTATTTAATGTTCTAGGAGTTAGTTTTAATTTGTTATAGGCTAAAGGGGAGAACTAGCCTAAGATGTTCAAGCAACAATGCAAGTGCAAGTCTATTCTAAATGTAAGTCGGTCCTTTTCCTAAGTCAACTAAGACTAGTGCCTAAGGTTGGGCAATGGGGTCAACTATGTTTGAGGGTGGTTTATTATAAAAGTATTACAAGTAAATCAAGTTAAACTACCCACAAACCCAAGGTTATAATTAATTACAAAAGAATACTAAGTGTTACAATGATTACACCATTTACAAAGATACAACAATATACAAAGATACAAAGAAGTGTAAGTGTTCGACAATTTGCCAAGCATGCCCCAATAGCACTTACTCTATTGGACTGCCTTCACTGGCCACCACAAAAAACACTCAAGAATCAAAGAAAGTGATGCCTCCCCAAGTGGGATACTCAACACTTTCTTGACTCACACCACGACAATCAAATAAACAAGATTTTCAAAGTTATACTCAAAAGTTCACATAGACATGAGAAACATAAACCAATAAGTTGCAATAGAAATAGATTAAACAAATGATATTATCACCAATGATGTGTTTCTATCAATACATCTAATTCCCCCAACATACAAAGGTGATCTATGCAACTAAGTGTTTAAGGAGTTGTTTAAAGATTGGTAAATTTTAGTTTCCTTCCCCCTAAACTATGTTTGTTGCTTTGAACCCCTCCTCCCTTGGCCAAATAACTACCGAGTGCTCAAGATAGTAAGGCAAACGAGGCCCACCCTAGCTTCCACGGTCAGCCCTGACAGTAAGAGTACTTCCCGGAAAGGATCTCCCCTACGAAATCACGAGGACGGTCCCCCGCCTCTTCCTTCCGTTGTTTTCCTCAAATCCGTTTTAGATGGTGGAGGTGGCTGTAAAAAGCCCCTAAAATGTTGCCTAAGTGTTATTATGACCCGCGGGTGGGTCTTTAGGTGTGTTGGGTGACTTTTAGAAAAGTTTTAGACACTTAAAATTTAGCGTTTAAGGGTATGGCCGAAAATGAAATTGCTCATAAAAATGTGTTTAAAAGCTTGAAATGAAAGAGCATTCACCACATGAAACTTAAATGGAAATGATACAATAGATATGCCAATTAATTATAAACCATTTCATATAAAAATTGCAAGTTAAGGGTGAGATTTAAGCAAGGACAACTTGCAGCATATAACAGAAAATTAACTTGCTTGAAAATAAAATTTAAGTTATGTATGTGAGAGAATAACCATGAAGCAAGATAACTTAAATTTAAAGAGTACTTGAAAAGTAGATCTGAATTGAAATGCCTTAAAATGTGAGATTATGCCACAATAGATAAAAGAACATTAAGAAACACGAGCATCACATCATCATTGTAGACATTTAACTTAAGAGCTAAGATCTACCATCGTCAACATATTTAAGTGTTAAACCATGTGAAAGATATAAGCTTTTAAGGAAAGAAAGATTTAACAAGTTGATACTTAGGATCTTAAACCAAAATGAAAGGGCACGTACCACTTGCCTTAGTGAAAAATATTAAGAAACTATGAGATCTAAGATTGCTTATCCACGAGTGTGTTAATCGTTTAGTGAAAGATATGCTTAGATAATGAAGATTAAACAATACTATGGAAAGATCTTAAACCATGACAAAATCAAATATACCACAAGTATAAGCAAGCTAAATGATTTATGTTACTAAAGATTTAGCATTTAGAAGATATTATAAACCACTTAACCATTTAACAATTGGATCTTGAGCATATGAAATGAGATTTAATGAAAGGAAACTATTATGTGTGATTACTAATTAGATTATTCAACCATTAAGCATAAAATCACCACAAGAGAGTTAGTTTCCCTTATGCCGTGCGGTTTTGGGGATTACTCTCCCAAGGTGCCGGTCATATTAGATTATTAGAAAATGAATAACTCAATGAAAAAATAAAACTACCTACAATGGCCAAGGTGGAGGCAAGCCTTCCTTTATTGGCCAAAGAGGGTTTAACTAAGCGACAACAAATTAATGAAATGAAGGAAAAGATAAACTAACAATCATATGGACAAAGAATAAACTAAGCTAAAGATAAAATAAACTAATCTAAGCTAGCTTGTGATTATGGATCCAAAAGAATGAGGAAAATTGGAAGAAAAACTGAGAATTTGAAGGAGAGAGAGTGAGAAAGTGTTACCCAACCAAAGTGTAGCTTGTTGGGAAGTCTTCTAGGTGTTCTTGGGCAGCATATCCCCTTGGATCTGTCACTAACCTGCAAAAAACAGCAAGCAAAAGCTTGCTAAAAATGCTGCAAAACACACCAAATATGTTACAGAAAATTTCTGTTTTTACACAGAAATTTTCAGCATAAAAATCAGAAATATAAATTTGATATTTTGACCTATCTAAGAGAGTGTTAGCTACAGAAAATAAAGTGGAATGACAACAATATATCAGATTCAAAAGAAAAGACAAGGAGTTTGTGCAAGCTATGGCTAGAAACTACTCTAAAGTCTCTTCCAAACCAAAACCTGTGAAGCAAATCTGCACACTAAACACAATGTGAGTTCATAGCAACATAGTATGAGGATTAGTATAGCAATAATGAACTAATTCAAAACCCTATCTAATCAACATACATAGATCATCAACACTAATGTTTATTTGACCTACCCAAATAAACTAATTTACCCAAGATGCTAGCAAATGAAACCACACAATGCAAAAGAACAAGATCACCTCATATATAGTAGATCAACAAGACTAGTCTTAGTAGATCCAAAGTCCTCCAAAGCTTTTTCTTATTGCATCCAAAATGTGAGAGCCTTGGGCAACTAATTGCTCCAAAGATCTCAAGGGAAAATGAGTGAGTGGAAGATGGCAAGAGCAAGAAGATGGCAAGATTTTGGTAGCATAACTTTAGCTCAAAGAATGGTGAGGAAAAAGGGTGAGGAAGGGTTCTACTTATACCTCAAGAGGCAAAGTGAAGGCACTTGGATGAACTCCAAGTGTTAAATCCACATCAAATGAGCAAATCTCAATGAGTGGGCACACCATCTAGGGTTTGAAAGCTAGATCTATGGTGTAGAAAAAAGTAGGAGGTGTTGGGATCAAGCAAAGAGGTGTGGGAGGCCTTGGGATTGA
>WSFP011542004.1:0-11620 GCA_009831015.1 Picea engelmannii | reverse complement strand
GATTTAGGAGCGAAACGAACTGATTAATAGACTAAATACAATAAACACAGAGATATGGATAATAAAACAAATATCCATTGAACAATATCTTCTATTAAATAATGAAATAGGCTGAAACTGTAAAACTACAAAACTGAAACACTTCCTCGAATGGTGGTAGCTATCTTTGAGAAGAGATGTGGTTTCTATGTGCATCCATCTGAGAAGAATGGATTACAATGAGGTTCCAAAGGCCTTTTGATATTACTCATAAATTCCAAAACCCTAGACATCCAAAAACCTAACCCTAGAAGGTGAAACACCAAAAGTCATGTGGGCCCTATGGGTAAGTTGGTGTAATTTGGTACCTCAACTTCCAATGGTTGAAAATTTTGCATACGACCTCCATTTTAGGTGCATGATAGCCCGTTGGAAAGGTATTTCAGAGAGCTACACATCCCACCATCAAGCTTTGACTCCATCTATAGTTTGACTATGGTGAGCCAAAAAAACAATGTTTAGGGCCCCAAAACATCCCTGGAAGTACAACAAGATGTACTGACATGAAAACATAAAAAATAATCCAGTTGGATTCGGTGAGAGGCCACCCGTATCCACCTGGAGGATGTGTGGGGCTTTAGACAACCCCAAAAGTGTATAACCCACAATTACAAAGTAGTACAGAAGAACGTGATAAATAAAAAACTGACACAAGGAGCCAGTTGTAATAGGTGGGTGGCCACCAATATCCACCTAGATCAATCCTCCTCCTTTAGGAAAAAATGGTATCCATTGCGTTGAGTTCCCCCATCAGGTGAGGAAACTTCTGCTAGATTTGGCCCCGGGTGAGCCACTTGACTTGGTGTAGGAGTTGCCCTGCCTTGACAACCCGATAAATTTGGATCCGCTGTTGGCGAGTTCCCTTGACCTGTGTGTCCATTATTTGATCAATGGATGCTTGTTCCATGTAGTCAGGGTTGAGCTCTGTGCGTGTTAGCTGTTCCATGATCTCAGAGGTGTTTAATAATGGGGAAAAATATGGCCGAAGGAGGTCCACATTGAATAATGGATGCATACCAAGGAAGGGTGGAGTGTTGATCTCAAAAGAATTGCTATCCACAACCTTGGTGATAGTGTAAGGCCCATAATGAAGTAGGCGAAGCTTCAGATGGGGCCCGGTGAGACGCTCCTTCTACAAATTTAACCAGACTTTGTCGTCAACCTAAAACTAGTGTGGTACCCTGTGTTGATCATGGCGCCGCTTGTACTTAGCATTGGATTTCTGCAAAATCTCTTATACCTATTGGTAGATGTGCTAAATCCGCTCAACGAATCTGGTGGATTTGTCGATCAAAGATTGATCAGGAGAAGAGTCTGTCTATGCGGTGGCAAGAGGAAGTGAAATATCAATGGGTGCCAAGGGTTGGAATCCCAGACCCACCTGAAATGGGCTATGGCCGATGGAACTATGGAGAGACCTATTGTAACTATGTTGGACATATGGGAGATTCTCATGCCATGTACGTGGATGGTTAGAATTGTACATGCGCAGGGTGTGCACAATCATCTGATTGATGACCTCTATTTGGCCATCGGTTTAGGGGTGGAAAGAAGTGGATTTTGTGAGCTTGGTACCCAATAGAGACCAGAGGCTCGACCAAAAGGTGTTGATGAACCTGCTGTCTTGGCCATAGATGATGGTCTGTGGTATCCCAAAGTGGGCCCACACTCATTCGAAGAAGAGCTTAACAATATCTGTCGCTATGAAATTCTTCTTACAGGCTGTGAGGATGGACATCTTCGAAAACTGATCAATGACCACAAACACACAGTCATTTCATTTCTTGGTGGATGTCAAGCAAGACATGTAATCCATTGAGATGGATTCCCAAGGCTTCTCAGGAATAGGAACAGAGGTGTATAAGCCTTGCTTCTTGATGGCTACTTGGCAATGGAACAGACAGTGCAAGATCTGATATACTTGCTAACGTCATGCCGAAGTTTTGGCCAATAAAAATGTTTCTGAAGAATGACCATAGTTTTCTCTACGCCAAAATGTCCTACCACCCGACTGTAGTGGGATTCCCAAATCAACTTTGCATGCTCGCTTGTAGGAACACAGAGATGGCCCAGGTGAAATAAGAGTCTATCCTGAATGTGAAAATCAATGACAATTGCACCTATACCCAAGAGCTGATATGTGGTGGTGAAGTCCGAATCTTGCTGATAAAGTTGGGGCCACTCAGATGCTTCATGTCCACATGAATGGAGCACAATGGTGAGTGCAGCCAGAGGAGGCTGACTGAGGCATTCAACGACATGATTGGAGATACCTATCTTATACTTGATGTTGATATGGAACTACTGCAGGTAGGTGGACCACTTTTGATGGAGGTCGTTATGCAATTTCCCCCATGTCTATATGAACTGCAAAGGCTTGTGATCAGTGTGTATGATCGTCATGTAATGTTTCCATTGACGACATGATTGAACAATGGAATACATTTCCTTGTCATAGGTGGGGTATTTTCGGACAACATCAAAGAGTGTCTCACTATGACATGCCATTGGATGACCGTTCTGAGTGACAACTGCACCCACAACATAGTCATATGCATCAGTATCAATCTCGAATGGTTGATGCAGATCGAGCAAGGAGAGTACTGGAGCTGAGCACAAGCAATGCTTCATATAATTGAATGCTTGTTGTTTCTCTTTTCCCCACACGAACTTGGCCCTACCACCACCCTTGGCCACTTGTCCGAGGGCCCATGCAATATGGGAGAATCCCAACACAAACCGTTTGTAGAAGTTGGCTAGTACCAAAAAACTTCGAATCTCGGTCAGTGTGGTCGGGGCTGGCCAGTCACAGATGACTTTGATCTTATTTGGATCAACATGTACCCCATGATCATCAACAACGTAGCCCAAGTATTGGACCATGTTCATGCCGAAAGAGGATTTTTCCAAGTTCGCATAAAGCTTGTGCTGCCACAGAGTGCCCACATAAAGTTCGCATAAAACGTGTTGAATATGTCGCATGTGCTCCTCCCACATTCTACTGAAGATGAGGATGTCATCCAAATATAACACCACAATGGAGTTGGTGAAGGGTCTCAATACATCATCCATCAACCTCATGAAAGTGGCTGGTGCATTTGTTAAGCCAAAGGGCATGACTAGCCATTAGTAGAGACCTTCTTTAGACTTGAAGGTTGTCTTCCATACATCAGTTGGTTCGATGGGAACCTGGCGGTAGCTAGAGTTTAGGTCAATATTTCTGAAGAACTTTCCCCCCTTGAGTTGGTCAAGAAGGCCATCAATATTGGTAATGGGGTAGCGGTTCCTAACTGTGATTTTGTTTAAGGCTCTGTAATCAATGCAGAGTCGCCAAGTCCCATCCTTCTTCTGCACCAGTACAATCAGGCTTTCGCAAGGGGAGAAGCTGGATCTGTTGTAACCCTTTTGAAGAAGCTTTCGGATCTAAAGCCTAATTTTGTCATTCTCCATCAGTGAGTGCCGATAGACTGGTCCATTAGGAAGAGGTGCTCTGAGGGTCAGATCAATTGGATGCTTGACTTGGTAGTGTGTCAATACCCCTGTAGGTGAGGAGATGTGTCTGTATTCTTCCACAATCTCGTCCAATTTCTTCTTCTGCAAAGAGAGGTGTTGTGTAGAGGCCAGAGATGTGGCAACGACCTTCTTATTACTGTGAGCATAGATCATAATGAAGACAAGCATCCTAGTCTGTGAAATGACCTTACTGCATTGCTTAGCAAAGATTAAAGAAATAGTAGTAGGCAACGCTACCTATGGGATCCTGTATAATTGTCTACTCAAAGTAATAATAACACTGCGGGGTCTAGACTCATACACAACATGACACTTCCACAAATATGCTTTTCCTAAAATAAAATCAAAAACTTCAAGGGGAGCAATACCATGTAGTACCTCATATTTGAAAGGCTTGATGTCGTAGGGCAGAAGACACTGTTGGCTGACACATAGATCTCTTCCTTGGCGAAGCCAGCTGATGGTGTAGGGTTGTTGGTGCAGTGTTGTTGGTAGGTCCAGCCGCTTGATGACCTCTGCTGAAATTAGTTTCTTCTGACTACCGTTGTCGACAATGAAATGAATCAGATCCCCCTTGACCCACATCTGCGAGTGAAAGAAGCATTCCCCTTCCGCTGGTTCTTCTAGTTCGCTTGGCTAGAATTTGGTGGTAGTGATAGTGGCATTGGGTTCAACATCGATAATTCGCTTCCCTCCTTCAGGATTTTACTCGGAATGATAATCGACCTCTAACTTGGAAGCCTTCAACTCGACCACGAGGGACTGCTTGGAGCAACATTCTTTGGAGTTGTGCTAAGGAATTTTATGGTCCTCACACCATTTTCCCATGTCCTTATTTGTTTTCTCATTTCCCTTATTGTGTTGCGGCTTGGACTGGTTATCCTGAGGGTGGCCATATCAACTTGGTCCCTTGCTATGTGGGTTGGGGATGCCTTTTCCTTTCTTCGACTGTGAGGGGTTTGCAGATCCAAACTCTCGCCATTTCTGCTTAATTTCTGCTCGATCTTGATAACGTATCTATAAGCCATGCCCAAAGAGGCAATGTCCAGGAACTCCATTTCTATTTGAATGTATCTATGCAAACAACCATGTTATTTGAGAACCAGATGACACTCAGAGTCATAGATACCTAGTTTGGTGCGTAGGGTATGGAAAATATTGGTGAAATCTGGTACTGTCTAGTCCCTTTCTTGATGTAGGGTGGTCCATTTGGTGTCTTGGTCCTTGTACCTTCCAACATGGTAGTGTAGTTGTTTAATGGAATCTCAAAAGGAATCCCATGTAGGGGTCACCACAAACATTGTAGATTTCTCCACGACCCTTTTCTCAGAGTAAGTATCCCACCAATATTTAACATGGGGAACGACCTTGAGGAGTGAAAAAGTGATATTTTCCCTATCGTAAAAATTGTGGACCAAAAAAATATCCTTCGAGCATATTCAACCATTTATCCACAACATCTGCATCTATCAGTCCTTCAAATAATTGAATATCAAAATTTACCTGTACCTTGAAGGGGGTTGCATGGACGATTGTTGAAGATGCTTCTCCTATTGGCAGTCGTCGAAGGATCTGCACAAAGTTGTACATCATTTCATTCCTTTGTCGCATGAGGGATTCCTCG
Organism: Picea engelmannii; assembly: GCA_009831015.1. Taxonomy (NCBI): domain Eukaryota; kingdom Viridiplantae; phylum Streptophyta; class Pinopsida; order Pinales; family Pinaceae; genus Picea; species Picea engelmannii. Next base: position 6,444 of record WSFP011542004.1, on the reverse strand, counting down.
AGAAAATTTTTAATAGGATCTCCTGCTCCATCATCTTTCTTTTCTTCCCCCATGGTTTGTTGTCGGGCTCGGCGTGGTCGATTTGGTAATGGATCGATTGGTTTGAGTCCCAACTTCTTGTACCCAGATCTTTTCGGGGACATGCATGAAGAAAAATAAATGAAGAGCATACCACTCTGATGCCACTGATCCAGATTTAGGAGTGGAATGAACTGATTAAAAGACTGAATACAATAAACACATAGATATGGAGAATAAAACAAATATCCAGTGAAGAATATCTTCTATTTAAAAATGAAATAGGTTGAAACTGTAAAATTGCAGAACTAAAACACTTGCTCGAATGGTGGTAGCTATCTCTGAGAAGAGATGTGGCTGCTACACACATCCATATGAGAAAAATGGATTACAATGAGGCTCCAGAGGCCTTTTTGGTATTACTCATGAATTCCAAAACCCTAGAAAACCAAAAACCTAACCCTAGAAGGTGAAATGCCAAAAGTCATGTGGGCCTTATGGGTAAGTTGGTGTAATTCGGTACCTCAACTTCCAAGGGTCGTAAATTTTGCATATGAACTCTATTTTAGGCACGTGATAGCCCATTTGAAAGGTCTTTCAAAGAAATACACATTCCACCGTCAATATTTGACTCTATCTACAGTTTGACTATGGCGAGCCAAAAAAACAATGTTTAGGGCCCCAAAACGACCTTGAAAGTACAACAAGATGTGATGACATGAAAACATACAAAATAAACCAGTTGGATTAGGCGAGAGGCCTCCTATATCCACCTGGAGGATGTGTGGGGCTTCAGACAACCCTAGAAGAGTAGAACCCACAATTACAAAGCAATACAAAAGAATGTGTTGAACAAAAAACTGACACGGGGAGCCAATTGGAATAGGTGGGTGGCCACCAATATCCGCCTCGATCAGATGCCCTTTACATTTTCCTTGAAATATTCATTTATTTTTATTCTCTTTTGATTTTAATGCCTTCAATTAACGAGTAAAATCCATGACATGAAGACTTGCAACAAGATCTTGAGTGCTTTATATCCCATGGCTTCTTCAATCCAAGTGGCTATTCTCTCTTTCATAAAAATAATCTTCATCATAAATATGGATACCATGTTCATGTGATATTTGACATTGAATACATGGAATGGTAAATATGAAACATAGACATGGTTTACAATGTACATGAAAGTATGCTACCCTATCCTTTATATTTCTAATTTAATATTTCAAGCTTTGAACATGAGTAAGGAAGGAAGGCAAGGGAGAATGTAAGCATGGGGTGGAGACAAAATGGGGTGGAGCTAAGTGATTGAAAGATGGAGTTTGTTTACCCCTATCCTTAGACCCATGGGGAAAGTGAAATGAAAATGGGAAGGAGATAAGGGAATGTATAAAAGCGTGGGGTGGAGGTAAGTGCATTGAAGGGGAAGTGGAGGATACCTCCACCCTTTACCTCAATCTAGTAGATGTGGTCTAGCAAGGGAAAAATTCAAAGGGAGGTGAATAAAGCATGGGACAGAGGCAATGCATGGATGGGAATACAAATGATTCCTTCACCCTCCACCCTAAAGGAAAGCGAAGTGTTAAAGGCAAGAAAATAAGAGTATGGAGAAAGGGGCATAACAATATCTTGGGCTGGACGAAGGAGAAAGAGCTTGGGGTGGAGGATGGAATGTGAAAGGATAAGTGAGGGATAACTCTACCCTATGTTTATACCCCAATAAAAGGAAAATAAGAAATGCATAGATGCAGGGAAACAAAGATAGAATGAGAGGAAGGGACACCTCCTTGGGAGGATGAATATGTCGGGATAAAAAACGACTTTGGGGGCACAATATGGGCTCTTTGTGACCTTGATTTCAACCTAAACTTTAGTGGTGGAGGAGTGTCTCTTTGCAACCCCAACTTAAGCCCAAAATTTTGGGGTAGAGGATGGGCTCTCTACTATCTCATTTTCATCCCAATATTTGGATTGTAAGTCATAAACTAGAGGGTTTAAGATGGGCTTGTTACCTCAACTCAAGCCTGAACATTTACATATACTTGAAGGGGTAAAATAAAAGAGAAAAAAGACGGAAATGAAACAAATTTTAAAGGAATGAAGGAAAGGGTTAAATCCCCACACACTACAATATTGCTTGACTTTAGCTCATTTAGGAGATAAACTTAGAAACAAGGTGGAAGCCCAAATTCCAATAAGCTTTGAAAATGAATGACCCTCTTCATACTCTTATTCATGATAAAAACCTAGTGTCAATTTTAAATTCTTTGGTAGGAGACCAAATGCACAAGATCCAGTTTTAAGCATCAAGGGCATTTATCTATAATGTTATCCTTGTATAAAAATGTTTACCATTATGTTATCTTGATTATTCCTTCAATATTAATGTGAACAACTATTTTGTATAAATGTGATTTTATACATAACCATTAGCTTTCTTAAAATATAAATGGTCTTTTTTACGTGACTTGGGAGCATGTAGATTATTGATATCCAAACACAAAGTAAAATAACACCTTATTCTAAAACAAAAGATATTAAATTTGACAATAAGTTCAACAAAAGATATTAAATTTGACAATAAATTCTACAAGATAAACTTGACTAACTCAAAAATTGCCAAAAAGTTATTGCACGACAAAAACAATAACAAACATGCAACTTAACAAACTATTTGACCATCACTATCCTCACCATAAAATTCACTGCCCATCTTTAAATAAAAATATAGACAACATCTCCAAATGGTTCAAACTAAGCTTTTGGGGATATGATTATGCCATATTGGAGACTTGCTTTAAGGATGGGATTATCCCAAAAGGAGTTGCATGCCAATTCATTGTCTTTTAGTTTTTACGTGGTATTCCTATGGTGGTATTCCTCGTGGTACTTGCTTTGAGGATGGAATTTACCTTCCAAATTCCTTAGGGTATTTGAATCTTTTCAAGGGGATTTGTAAAGTTGTAGAGCTTCAAAAAAATTAAAAGGGATTTGGTAAGAAACCATAGGTATTATTTCTATATGGGTGGATTTCTATAACAAAATATTTATACACATTTTAAAAAGTGTTGTCTAATTGTTTTATGTTTTGGTTTTTATTTTGGAATTCGACCATATAAATTTGGACGAAATTGCAATTTTTTGTTGTTTAAATTGCATTTCTGAATGATAAATTGAGTCAACATATTGAAAAACCCCTTAGGCACTCAGATTATACAAACTTAACCACTCCAATATGCATATCCAACACTTTCTCGTCAAAATTCAAACAAAATTAAATAGAAAAAATCCTTGTAAAAAAACCAAAACGTAAAATGTTTAGACTAGTGCTATTTCAATATAAAAATTATATTACAAAAATGTTATTAATGTGTTTAACAATAAAAATTATTATGTGAAAGTCATTTATCTATTTAATAATTGATTATAGTGATGTAATAGTAACTAATAAATAATGCATAGATATATAACAAGATAAAGGAGATGATAAACTTTCTTAATGGACTTCGACTTCCACGTCTAATTGACAAAGTAATAACTAAAAGTAAATGATGCTTTAGTTAATAAAGTAATAATTTATATTTTTTGTTTGCTTGTTTGTTCGTGACCTGCCGGACTAGTATGTGGTTGAGAAACCGTGGCTCAGGGGCATCTAAGCTCTCAAAATCACCCAGGGATCACACCCGGCCTGAGCCACACCAACCCTTAATATGGTTGGATTTTTTGTCCCTACAAGTTTCAAACACCTCGAGGACCTTAAAATTTGGAGGACATGGGGGTGGGATTTGATACACTTATGTGTGCACGATTCACAATATTATTTAATATAATATCTTTGGGTGCAACCACTGGTTCGACCACTACCTCAAGGTGCCCCCATGGCTTCAGGTTAGGCCCTCACGGAAATTGAACCTTGCCCAACGGTGAGAAACTCCTCGCTTTTCACCATTGGATCCAACCCCTTTGGACTTTAATAAAGTAATAATTAAAAGTAAAAGACACCTTCATTATTTAGGTAATTACTATTAATCTCCAAGAATGAGAATGAGATGTAAATCACAAGTTTAAGAATGAAGTGTAAAAGATAAATGGTTTTAGTTGTTCCATAATATATAATTTATTAGTCTTTGTGTAATAAATATTATTGGTGATTGAATTTGAGTAAATTTATAAGTTTACATGCCTTAAATCACATTTTAATTGAGTTTTCAAAATATATTTATTATTTTTCTAAATTTTTATATAAAAAATAAAAAGCATTTAAAATCTCAATTTGAATTTATTTAAAATTTGATTATATTACTTATGAATGGTGATTGGGTTACTACCTTCCATACACCTTGTTTCTTTGAAACTGTCTGTTACATTTAGACATCTGGCATGGTGCTGGCTAGGTGTGACCTTCATGTAAATATAGGCACATGGAAACAAAGACACATTGAAATGCTTAAAACCCCAAAACTACAAGAACTTGATATCAATCTGAAGGTTTAGAAAATATTCTCGTATAAATCATTGTAGCCATTTGCATTTAGATGGCATGGAGAATGAAATTCACAAAAAGGCGACCATTTTTTTTCGTGCATTATTATTATGAAGAAAAATCAAATACTTGTAAACGTAATTCCAACCAAAAATAACGGTGTTGGCAATTCCAACTAAAAATATCTCAAGTTTTCCATTCCTTGCATGTGCTCTTTCTTCATAATGGATCAACTCCTCATGCATATCAGTGCAATATTTGATTGGTGAGATGGATTCTAATGTTTAGGTCTTGCTTCTCCCAATTTGAAAAAGAAGAATTGATATTGTAAAATTCTAACAAGCCTAATTTCTCTTTGCATTACCTTGTGTCTATATCATTTAGTGGGTCACCATAAAAGTCATGCCAATCCCCTTTATTTGATTGTTCATTGTTGAATATAGACTTGGGAGAATATTTATGCATATATGATACATATATTTATGAGAATATTTATGCATAAATGAGCATGTTCTTTACTATTGGATGAATTAAAGAGATAAGGCTCCTTTACTACCAAAATTTCATCGTCATGGTCTCCACCATAACAATCCTCTTTTACTGTTTTTTCATGACTAAAATTAATATTGGCATTTGTGAGCATTGATTCCTTTAAATGGTGACACTAGCTCTTTCTTTTCCGCACTCTTCTTTTATTATAAGATTCAAATGATCACAATTATGAGGGAGGGATTTAGAAACCATCTCAAAATATGCATGTTCTTCATCAAATGAAGAATAATAAATACATGTCTAATTGCAATTAAGCATGAGAGGTTTATAGTCCATTTCTTATTTAGTTTAATTCATATCAAATTCAAAAAATTCAGGGAGGAATGATAGAATATTTGAATTTTCATCTTCCTTAAGTATAGGATTACAATTAGATTCCTAATATTTTGATGGCCTTAAGAACCTATCGTCTCACATATTTTCGGGCTTAAGAATTATGTTATTTATGAGAAAATTCGCGTTGGAAATGACTTTCTTAGAGAGCTTGGCTTTGCGTTTTTTTCAGGTTTACTGGAGCTCGACTTTAATGGCTTTTTTTTTGAATGTTTTTAGGGTTCATTTAGAAATGGGTTCTCGGTTTTAAAGGAGAAGGTGAACCCACTGTAAATCTTTTCTCTGATGAGAACTCTGGCCATAGGATCCGACATCACTAAACACCCGGTGTTATCATTTCATATGGGCAAACCTGAGCGAATACAAAGATATGAACACAGAGCTCGATACTAAGGGCGATTTGACTGTTGTGGTTTTCCTAACTAGAACAGGAGCTCAAACCAAGCATTGGTGCGCCTACTATGGTTGTCAGATCCCTTCTAGTCATTATCTCTCACTCCCTAGAACCTTCCACTCGTGTTCCTTAATTGACTTTTCTCCTCCTTAACACCTACTCTGCCACTCTTTTGTACTCTACTTTTCTAGCATCATAACTATATTTCTTATAGACTTGACAGTGTTTGTGTTTACTTAACTCCTACACTAGTTTTAATGCCTTGAAACCTGCCCACCTTTACTATCTGCACGAGGTGGCACCTTTCAAAGAGACCTTCCAGCACCTTCCAATAGAGGTTGAGGTCTGTTATAACCCTAAAATGCACCACACAGGTTTATCTGGCATCAGGCCAACTCATGCCTCTTCCTAGCCAAAGCCATGCTGAACAAATCCTCAAAAAACCACTTAAATCAAGGAACCCGCGCCCTAACCTTTCACTGGGCGCGGGTGACCGCTTGCTGGCCTTCTACTGCACACGGGTACCCGCGGGCTAACCCACTACAGCCCGCGTTTACCTAACAAAGCAAAAAATCAGGAAAGTTTCCGCCGGGACGAAGAGATTTTTGTCAGTTAACTGGAACTCCGAGCCATGCATGGCCGAGAGTTCGCCAAAAACCCT
>WSFP011542003.1:0-11621 GCA_009831015.1 Picea engelmannii | reverse complement strand
TTGTCCCCCAAACCCCCCCGGGGGCCCGCTTTCCCCTGAACCCCCCTAGCTGGGGGGATGGACCCCCTAGACCCTACAGAGGGGGTAACCCCCCTCTGCACTCCCCCACATGGAAGAGTGTACATTATTTTAGCGTGTAAAGTATTCATGGGTATAAACACGACTGAAAACAAAGACCTCTTAATTAGGAAGATAATCAGGCTCCACAACCAACAGAATGGACACCAACTTAAACTTTACAACGAACCCATTTCGAAAGAATATTTTCTACAGTTCATGTTAGATGACAATACATTGGACTTGGTGGATGGGGAGGTTTCTTCTCCCTTCCCCTGTTCTTGAAACACTTTTTTATTTCTGATTGTACATATGTAAATAATTTAAAGTGTGTGTGTGTGTTTTCTTTTTTTTTGTTGATAAACAATTTTAGATATTTCTGCAGGTGTTTATATAACCATAAGTGGACAACTCTAAGGAGACAAAAAGGGAAGTATTTTACTTCGTAAGAAGATGTTTCTATATTTGAACTCTGTTGTCTGCTTAAGCATCAATTGAATAATGACATTTTATTATGCCTAGAAATTGCCTGCTTTAAATTAGCCATTTTTACAAGATTTCTATCTTCCTTTATCTCAAGGCATATTTAAAGGTATTTGCTCATAACCTCCACCACTAGAGGATATAAGGAAGTGTCACCTTGTCTTATCAAACCTAGAGGTTACTTGTACAGTTTCCCCAAGAACCCTGAGTAGGTGAGTAAAGTATCTTTATGAAAGAGTAGCAAGAAGGTATGATTAGCAGTTAACCATGGAAACATCAATATAACTTCAAAAAAAGAAGAAAGTGAGTAGGGACTGAAGATACCTTTATGTTCTTTTCCAATGGTACCATCCACTACACATTAAAAATGCTTGATTATACCATATCTTTAGATTGGCTACACCCACTTAAATATCCCTTACATCATGACAATCTATAAGGAATACATAAAGAAGATTCATCCTCTAACTTAAATACCATCCCAATCCAAAATAAAAAATTTCAAAGATGCCTCCCCATATTCTTGAAAAAAGCAATATTTATACACAAATCTTAAAAGATGGTGGACCAGTCTTTGCTGAAAAGGGTGTAAGAGGCTAACCCATCGGGGTACTGAATAGGTCTATTGGCAGCAAGTACCGGTCTATGGTATGACTAGGTAAACCTGTTGGAGTACTGAACAGGCTTGCTGGAAGCAAGGAATTCTACCTAGTGAGGGTGATGATCTGACAAACAATAAATACAATTCCTAAATCTTAAAACTTGTCCTAATGTACGACACTACTTGTAGGAAAAGATGAAAAGAAGTATGCATGGTTAAGCAAAGGTAAATGAACTCCATCAATATTCCATTGGGAACTAACTTTAAGACGATCCTAAGACTCTCTCGCCTACCTCTTAATTATATGTAGGATGTTTTGTCCTACAGGTGGGGCCATATTTTAATAGTCTTGTTAGACTAATGTATGCAATTTATCTCTACACTTGGAAAACTATAAATCTTAGGCTATTGGGAGAATTGACTAGTTCCCTATATATTTGACTGTGAGATGTCACAATAATTAGGAGTGGGGGAGGGGTTTCCTGAGCTGACAAATAATAAACACCACCATATGTATTACAAGCCATGAGAAGAGGAAGTAGAATCTCTGTCAAAATTCTGTCATATTGTTTTTACAATATCCCGGTCTATTATATCAACAATTGTATGTATTAGTATGTTAATTTTTATACTTTTGACATAACTTTGTGTGTTATAATCTTGCTATGCATTTATATTTATATTTATGCAATAGAAGACTGCTTAGTTGTGTGTTATAACAACTACTAAATCCTCATTGCCATCTGTATTACAAGCCTATGAAAAGAGGAACAAGTTGTTTTGTATTGTTACAGATCGATGAAAAAGGAATAAAAAATGGATAATCCTATTCATACTCATCCTATCCATGCTCCTATTCACCATGCCTGCCATAAATTTTCCAAGCTAAGTGTTATGGGAAAACGCCCATTTACTATGGGATAATTTACACTTACACAGGAGGATCGGATGGAGTGCCATCTAGAGGACCGAATGGAGTGTCATCTGGACAACCGTATGGAGGATCAGATGAGGTATTTATACCTGTAAATGATCATGATCGCATGCAAGAATTAATTATGCCCGTTGCAATAATAAATTATATGAATTTAAATGGTGTATTTTTCAAATTCAATTTTGGTGATCAAATTAAACTTATAAATTCATTTTATGATCAAATGTCCAAGTCGAAGACTTGGATATTGATCTAATTATTACATGATTTTTTTTACCTCCAATGTACACACAGTTCAAATTCAAACTCAGCACAATTATGATCACACATGGCATCCATGTATGATGAATTCACCTACGATTCAACCGTTTCCATCACAATTGCATTAAGAAACATGTACTTTTCCCTGATTGCTCATTTTGCTTATCCTCTGTTTTCCATATCGTTCTTTCCCTCTGCGTGATTTCGGCATATTGCTCATACCTTGCTCTGTAACCATGCCCAACCATTATGAACCATCCTTCTACACTGAGCTACTGGCCATTCCAGAATTTTCAACATGTAGAGAAATATTCCTTTGCGTGGGTTGGGGACCATTCCTGGCCAGTCTGTAGGGCCACAATGATGGCATCTATCTCCAATTCTCTTTTGGGTTTGATGGGAGACTGTCTCGCATAGGGTCTCTGGTCTTTTTGGTCTCTGAGGAACCCATTTCCTGGGCCACAAAATTGCCACAGGTTGGGGATAGATGGTTCAAAGACCATCAATTTCCACGTCCAAGTTATAATAGAGTGTTCAAGCTTGAATTCCAAAAATGTCTCTAGAGCCAAAGGGTATTCGAAATAATGGATCAAAGATGAATTGATCAACCCTCTGATCGTAATTACCAGGCTCATCACTTGTGAAGGTAGGTACTCTGTTTTTAAATCTTGCCATTTTCGTCTGTTAGCCCATTTTCAATTCAACAAACCCCTGAATTTCCCTTCTATTTCCTGAAAATCCTCGAGAAAATGTCTTCCCAGGTCCATAAAAATTTGGCCAACCCTCACAATATTTTATTTCACCATGGCCTCATTAAATTTCTTGTTATATCAGAATTGAAAAAACAAATTAAGACATGGGACAATTTCCTCTACCAATTCTTGAATCCCCATATCACAGTTAAGACAAGAAAGAAATCGACTGATTCAAGGGTTGTCACCTCACCTAATCCTCACTCTCCAAAAACTCCAAACCCTCTAGTTCAAACTATCTCTCTGTCTGATATGAAAGATAAGAAAATTATTGATTCCCTTGCAGCCTCATCTGGTAAGAAAATTAAAAATCTTGTTGATAATTCCCTATTTCCTTCAAAATGTATTGATTCTAAACCTAAGAAGCTACAAGATTCATTTCATAAATATTTTCCTTTGGTTCCTACAAAGAGGAGAGGATCTAATCGATTCAAGGGGAAATCCTTTCGAAGAAGCACCCAAAGTATGAGTGGCAAGTCCAATATAAAACCTCCAAGTACTTCGGATCCTATTCAATTTTCTTCCGACCATGAGAGCCCCCATAAAATACTTAAAGAAGTTTTTGCAGAGGAGTCTAAGCCGGATAAAGAGGTCAAATCTAAACCTATTACACCAAGTCTTCCTAAAAAAAACATTGTTACTTCTTCCTCCCAGATTCCTACACTATCTTCTAAAGTTGATATACCTTCTACATCTATAAAGGAGCCCAAGCCTTCCTCTTTTGAGCCATCTGATCAAACCCCAACTATTGAGAAATTGCAACAAGAAAATGCTCATTTGCTTCAACAATTAGCATAACAAGAAACTATGGATCGACATTTGCATCATGAAAATGTTGTCCTGCAAGAAAAAGTAAACTCTCTTCAGCAATTGGTCAATCAAATTACCACCACCAATCACAGTCTCAGGATGCAATTGAAACATCATAAAATTCCTAAGACAAAGTCCCCAGGGCATGAGGGAGAAGCTTCTAAAGCCAATCCACCCCCTCCTTCACGAGAATAGCTATGTCAGGTGATCCATTTTTGTTTACAAAGGGACTTGCAAATCCTTAGGCATGGGAGAAATGTTGGTTTGGTGTTTTGACTATTTTTCCAATGGCCAAATCCTTTTTGCATACGACAATTATATAGTCTATGCCCTTATTTAGCCATTTTTAAAGGTATTATCAATATTTGTGCATCAATTCACCATGGAATAGCATGAGGTATGTGTAATCATCATTTTGCAATGGTTTTATGTTAATTCATCTTCAGTTGAATGATTTCAATGATCTAACGTTTCTTGTTTTCTTGCAATAGGTCAAAAATGTGATTCGACCTTCCATCTAGTTCTTCATCCAATCCTTCGTCTAGACCTCCATCTGGCACTTGATTCGACTCTCAGAGCACAGAGGAGTTGGCGGTTAGCATATCGGTGGGCTTCGATGGAAGAATCAAGAACATGGGTTTTGTGCCCACTCATGCCCTCCAACTATGGATCTCAACACATTCAGACTTGGGTGGTTGCAGCGGCCGCTATGTGGAGTGCACGAGGATGTTGGACAAAGATGCTTTATGTTAAACGAATTTAATGTATTTCTATTTTTAGAGAGTGTCGACCCTTCCAGTGGTAGACCTCTCAAGCTATGTATAAATCTGTAAATATTGTTGCCTATTCCACGAAGAAAGTCACAGATTTTATTTTATACAAAGACATTATCTTCATTTTTCTGTATACTCTATTTTTGATGATCAATACCAATGTTGCGTTAACTCAGTGACTGTGTTTTCCTATTGAAGTATTGCCACGACCTTCTAGGGGGGCCACTAGTGGTCTAGGTATTTGTTCATATCAGTATATATTTGCATATGTATATTTTCCTTTCATATCTCTTCAATTTTGAAGTTGCTTGTTTAATTCCATTCATTGTGTAGATCTCTTTAATTTCAGATTGCTTGTTTAGTTTACATCATTGTATATCTTCTCTAACTTGCAACTCACTTTTTGGATTTTTGTATGTATCATAGAGCATGTGTGGACGTCCATCATTACTTGTTGATATTTAGATTCTTAACACTTTGGTTGCAGGTTGTAGTTCACTTGTTTAGGGGCTATTTAATTATGTTGTCGTGTATTTTTCTCTATGTTTCATAAAGCTGTAAATCACTCTGCAAAGTATATATTTAGACAATGCTTATTTATTAAGTTGTAATTTCAAATACTCTTTGTAGGTGTGCATAACTTGTTAACGTTGTTTCTAGCATCACTATTATAAGATAGAATCTGATTTTAAGTTATGATTTTCAATAGAATCCTAGTTATAATTCTGAGTTGTGATTTTCCATGATACCCTAGTTATAATTTCAAGTTTTGATTTTCAATGTTATCTTAGATATGAATTTGAATTATGATTTCGAATTAGTATTAGTTATGAGTTTGTAGGTTTGCATGAATTATTGATTCTATACAGAGTATTTTCAATGTTATCCTAGTCATGAATTTGAATTATGATTTCTAATTAGTGCTAGTTATGGGTTTGTAGATTTTCTTGAACTATTGATTTTGAATAGAGTATTTTCCAGTATCAGTGTGATAGAGAAAATGATTGATGTTGAATCTCTTCTGCACAATGTTTATAGATCATATGGATTACAAGAATATATAATGTTGTCTTTATGATGGAAAATCTTTCTATAGACTGCCTTATCCATACTCTTCATTTCTCTGTAGAAGTTAGCATTGAGTCAATTCCACTTGAATTGTCATTAGTGGTTATATTCCATCGTGATGTAATTCTCCACCATAGACACAATCATCACATTTGAATACTGTTACAACACTCTTTCTTTTAGTTAGGTAGATTAGTGTTTATTCTCTGCAAGATAGAAATAATTGTGAGTTTTTTCTTTAAGAATAGAGTTCACTTGTAAAGATAATCCTGACAGATAATTTGCTTATTTTCTTATTTGCTTGTTCATTCAGAGGTAGTTTAAATAGTTCATAGATATATTATTTGTTATTTTCTTACTCAGAGATAGATTAAATAGTTCATAGTCCTAGATTGCTTGAAGCTCATTAGTTAAAGCTTGCTTTGTATATTTAACATAGAAAATGTTGTTTAAATAGATTTTAAAAGTCATATTTTAAAAGTAGAATTGTAAATTGAAAAGATTGTTGATCCCTAGGGTAAACCATCTCCTTAGATAGTTAATATTTCCATTAGTTTTTCTTTCTGCCTTGGCTCATACTATGCCACAAGTCTAAGTTTACTTACCCCAGGTTGACAATTTAATTGAGAGAAATTAGTACATATAGTTTACCCGTTAGCCACAATAGTCTCTACCCTGTCCTTCCCTGGTAGATGGGGATCAATGGGAAATTCCCTTCCCCATAATGGGAGTCTTATCAGAAAATAAATGTCCTCTGTTGCAGAGAACGAGAGCTGCTCCCCCCACTTAACAAAGCACCGTAGGTCAGTGGTCCACATATGAATGAGGAATTGAAGTAAAAACTCTTGTGACCGTATCAACAGATAGTCAAAGAACTTTAGTAAACCACATGCTACCAAATGTCTGCACACTACTGGATGATCCCTCACAGCCTCTCTCAATCGATCCCAGTCTTTCTCTCACCACTGGACCGACATCTCCCCAACTTTATTGATCACTTGCATTCACCTAAAAACACTTGATCATCCACCTCATACATCAAACATAATAAAAATAAAAAAATTCATACATCCATAAGCCTGCACACAATGCACGGCTTTATCCAATACAGTCGTGCATCTGTGCGTGAATGTTCATCACACAAATCTGCACCCATGATCAACGTTCACACCCACAGTCATGCATCACTATGAAATTTTTCATGAGATAGGTGCGCATCCTATGCGCACCTGTATTTACACCCCATGTGCCCATATGTGCGACTGTAATCCCCATAACCACATATTATGCACAGGTTTCCCCATAACAATCACACATTCACGAATGGATGAATGTTTGGGCTAAACACACACATAATATGAGGGAAATAAACTCTTACCCACGCACCGATGTGTGGGTATTCACCTATTTTCCCACATACTATTGGGAACCTACCCTTAAAACATCCTGTACGACCCTCTGTACATCCCCTAGCTAACAATCGTTAAATTCACAAAATGCAGGATGATAATGTCACTAACCTATCTCTTGCAACTCCCGGATCGATAGCCCTAATCTCCCAAAATCTTCCAAATCACCTCACAACTCTCTCGCCAGATCAACAATAGTGTCAGTGAAAATGAGGTGGCATTGTGGGCCCACCATCCATATATAGGCCCTTTTTCCCAACTTCCACATTCTGGTACAGGAGCTCAGAGCCTCCATTTTCTGAACTGTTCTCAGCCATGAGTTCCTGATCCATCCATCTACACATTCATATTCCCCAGGTCATCATCTGCACTTCTCCCCAGAGGAGCATTTTTTTCACGCCACGTTCAGGTATGCATGCTTACTTTCAGTTTTATCAAATAGTTGTTATATTTTCTTTATCATCATATATTTTTCACATTGGGTATTTAGAGTTTTATGGGCAGGTACTTGTTAAGAAAGATTACAACCCCTTCAGGTATATGTTTCGACACTGGCATGCAATTACTTGTTATGTAAACAATTGCATATCCCAATCACACCCTCTGACATTTTCCTTTAGGGTCCCTACATCAGGATCTGTAGTACCTTTACCTCTGCCACATTTTGGTACTGTCAACTGATAACACTCTCACCCACATGAGTTGTCCCATTCATAGTTCCCCTTGGAAACTTGACACTCATGTTGTTTTCACCCCCTCAGATTGGGAGTCTTGATAGTTTTTTTCACTTTCGAGAATGAACCCCATACTTCTTATTATCATATTTCTAACCTTCCCAATGGACTCCTGGGTCATGTCATCCTACACTTGGTTCTGTTGACTGCACCCCCGCAGTTCCATTAGCCCTCCATCTCATCCACCATCAGTTTTCCCATCTACAGATTGTTCTCCATCCATTTACCTAATACAGAAATCCACCCATGGGCCCCCCACCCTCCACCAGTTCTCTTTCAAAAAATTGTGCCCTAAATAGGCCAAGCCATATTTCACCACGACACTTATTTCTATATCTGTATACTCAACTCTAATTATTCTTTATTCATTTGGTAATTGTATAAAGCCCTTATTTCCAACATATACATGGATTTTTTAGTCGTCATCCCTGATGGCCTTCTTTTACCTGGAAAATAAACCCATGTCACCCTTGGTTGGGGAATCCACCCATTTTTCATATATAGACATATTTGACAAACCTCGAGTATCCCAAATCCATGTAACCATGATCTTTGATTTTTCCCACTTTTTCAGCCTCCAACGCAGTTTTACCCAATGTCTAGTTGTCCCCCTGACACTAGATACAATTTTACGATTGCTTCCAATCATCCTTCAAAACCCCAACCAAGGGTAGTCCTGAGTCCCATAGCGTCTTGACTTTGTCCATGTTACCTCATAGGACCTGACATCATCTATTACTTAGTGGATTTCAATAATCCCTTTTCTTCTTGACGTCACATCTCCCTTCCCATCGACATCAACATAATTTCCAGAAGAGCGGCAATATCTTGACTCTCATTACCTTTTCAATGAGGAGTCTTGGATGACACAGAGAGAATCATCATTGCTTTATGATTCCATTGACCCCCATAACATTCAACTTCAACAAACTCACATGTTAAGGTGGGTCTTACTATGCGACCATTGCAATTTTTCATACCAGCCGAATACCTTTGAATTTGATAGGCCATCAATGCCTACGAGTCATCGACACTTCTTACCGTCATCCATTACTCGATTCAGAGCCAGTTCACCATTCAGAACTGTCATCTATTGTTATCAACCACCCCGAGGGTGCCACAACTATCTACATCATCATACACCTTCAATTAAAATCCGACATTTTGGTTTCATGACACGAGCATGGGGAATGCCCGCCTTGTTTGTATACATATTTTATTTTTTTCTCCTAGAGAAAGGTTTGGTTCCCACAATTTTCTGTCTCCCTCTGACAAATCACTCTTGTATTTCCTCTCTTATCTCTTACACACAATGACACCATCAAAAAAATAAACATTGATGTATTTTGGCCATACGTATGATCCTAACCTCACACATCAGGGGGCATCAATTATCACCAAAAAAACGTCTGCAACATTACAAACAACGATTTAAGAAAGACATCAATTCCAGCAGCAATTAGTACAACTACAACATCAAAATCCATAAAAAAGACATAAAAATATATACTTTGTTCATAAATAAAAGTGTGCAAATTCACCAAAGGAAGCATGCGCATTATGCGTAGAATGTGCGGGCCAACACAACCCTAATTGTGCACTGTGCATAGAATGTGTAGGATGTGCGACTGTGATCTGGTTTATTTTCGGCACGAAATGAGATCGGAGATATAATAAAGAAATGCACAGAGATATTGCATATGTTCAATACTATAACAAAAATGTATCAGAGATGCAACCATAAACACAGATATACAGTAATACACGATTTATATTAATGAAAGAAAGGTACAGAGACTGTAAAAATACAGAGTGAAAGACTCGCTAGAATGGTGGCAGCTTATCTCTGAGAAGAGATGTGACGGCTACTCGCATTCACAAGAATATGATTACAATGAGGCTTCGAAGGCCTTTTTACAATAAGCAAGAATGCCAAAAACCCTAGACATCCAAAAACCTAACCCTGGGAGATGAAGCGCCAAAAGTCATGTGGGCCCCGTTTGGGGAAGTTGGTGCATCAACTTCTTGGGGTCGTAACTTTTGCATATGATCTCTATTTTAGGCGTATGATAGCTCGTTGGAAAGATATATCCGAGGCCTACAATGCTCGAGGCAAAATGACATCGTATATGGTATATTGTGAGAGAAAAATACCCAAAAAAACATCGTTTAGGGCCTCAAAATGGCCCCGGAAGTTCAGGGCCCAAAAAAACTGCTAAAAATAGTAAATTACCAAAATTGCCAGAAACATGTTTTGGGCCAGTTGGAAAAGGTGGGTGGCCACCGATATCCACCTAGATCAATCCTCACTCCTTAGGAAGCAATGGTCTCCATTGCGTTGAGTTCCCGGGGGAGAGGGGAAAGCAATTGTTGAATCTGAATCTTGGTGAGTTGCTTGCCTTGTTGGAACCGTCACGCTGCTTGGTTTATTGAAGGTCGTCACGAACCTGTGGCTGGAAGGGTTGGACCTTTTAAACTAGTATGGCTACATGAGATGACTATGTGCAGAAGGAATCTTTGTGCTTTGCTGCAACCTTGTCGACCTGCTTCTAGTGGATAGAAGGTGCTTGGGCCGAGGCTGTAGTGGTTGCAATATCCTTTTGAACAAATTGTGGAGAAGATGAATTTTGTAGTATGAGATACTACCTTGTGGCACTGTTTAGGTGGGGAAGTAGTTGGAACTATCTCTGGTATCCTGTAGAGATGACCCCCCAGAGTAATAATGACACTACGAGGTCGAGACTCATAGATAGCATGGAGTTTCCACATATATGGCTGGCCCAAGAGAACATCACAAACATCCAGTGGGGAAAAATCACATAATACCTCATCCTTGAAGGGTTGGATGCTGTATGACAATTGACACTGCTGGTTGACAGGAAGATCTCATCCTTGGCGAAGCCACCCGATGCTGTATGGTTGTGGGTGTGGTGTTGTCGACAATCCCAGCTGTTTGATGACCTTTGCTGAGATGAGGTTCTTCTGGCTTCCGCTATCAACAATAAAATGCAGTGGGTTCCCCTTCTCCCACATCTGGGAATGAAAAAGGCACTCCCCCTCTTCTGGATCTGTTGGTTCTTCTGGTTGAATTGCTGCGGTCATGACAATAGCAGTGGGGTCTGCATCAGTGATCCGTCCTTTACCAGTGTTTTCAAAATCATATTCTGAATCAGGGTTCGGCTCCTTGTCTTTGATCTCGGCCACCAATGACTGTTTTGAACGACATTCATCGATGTTGTGCCAGGGGATTTTGTGGAACTCTCACCATTTTCCGGTGTCCTTCTTTGTCTTCCCGTGACCCTTCTTTTCTTGTGTCTTAGACTGGTTTTCAAGAGACTGCTTGTTAGGGCCGTCTTTGTCATACTTTGGTTGTTGCAGATTTGCAGACCCGAATTCCCGTTTGTTCTGGTGCTTAAATTTATGCTCAATTTTAACAGCATATCGATAAGCAGCACCGAGTGATGAGATGTCCAGAAAATCCATTTTAGTTTAGATGTATCTGTGTAGAGCCCCACGGTATTTCAGAACCAAATGTCGCTCGAAGTCTTTGATACCCATCTTGGTGCACAAGGTATGGAAGGTATTGGTGAAGTTCGGAACTGCTTGGCCCCTCTCTTGCCGCAGTGTGGTCCATCTCATGTATTGGTCCTCATAGTTGCCAACAGGGTAATACTGTTCTTTTACCGCATCCACAAAAAAAATCCCAAGTGGGATTGGCCCCATATATTCCAGACTCCTC
>WSFP011541993.1:0-11621 GCA_009831015.1 Picea engelmannii | reverse complement strand
ATATATATATGACTGTGTTGACCACCTATTTCAACTAGGGGTCAACGTCATGTACCATGAAGCTATGTACCTTTTGGTACAACATATTTTGAAGACTTATGGCTCAACAGAGCAATTTTGCCCCGGCACGTCTTTCTGTATACACTGAATGTCTGTGCTCCCCTGTGTGGGATAATAATGTAATAGTTCAACATGAGTCAATTTTTAGTTAGTTGTTGAGGACTTTATCATTAGGGAAGTCCTTTCATCGAGTGTTTTTTTCCTCAGGTAATTAATCTTGTCTACCAGACAATTTTAATTATCCTTGAGTTTTTCACTCACAAAATCCTCCAAAATGGTGAAAGGCGTTCTAATGATCGAGCCCAAGGCATGACTAAGGTTTAGAAATGTTGTAAATGACCATGCTAGACATCTCCTAGAGTCTTGTGGAATTTCGTTAAGTTTCGATAGGATTTTTTTTTAATTATTAAAATTTTTCATTAATTGGAAATTTTAATTATTTTTGATGTAAAATGTAAAAATTTGGCCCTTGGGAATTTTATAAAGGGGTGTGGGTACTCAAATCAAATGGCAGATGACCCTCTACACCCTTGGACCAAATTTCAGCTCAATTGGACAAATTTTGCTAGGTCATTGTCCATGAGGAGTCCAAGTCAGTCAAAAGTCAACATTTAATTGGCTAAGGTAAAAAAGCCAAAAATTGTAAAAGTGTCTAAAGTCAAGAAAAGAAGTGGGGAAATGTTTTCTATTGTATTTCCCAAGTTGAAAAAGTGAAAATCCACTTAGAAGAACCCCCCACGACATCTCACCCTTAAACTCTAACTCACCACCAAAACCCTAAAAGTGTCTCTTCCTTGACTTGTTCTTTCTCCCTTGGATGGATGACACTTGTAATTCATCCAAGAGGGGTTTCTCTTCTCTCCCTCATATAAAAGAAAGCCTTCCCCTCCTCATTTGATCATCTATTCTCACAACAACTCTATTATGCCAAAATCTCTCCCATCTCTCTCTCATTCTCTCCCATTTTCTCTCATGATTCTTGGTGCCATTGGGAAATTTTTTTCTTGGTTAATAAAATAGAAGCTTTGAAGGATTTCTTATGTCTCTTGGAGTATTCTTGGAGCCATTGTGTTGTGGATTTATGAGGTAATATTGCTGCAATTAATTTGTTGTATTTTCTTTTTGCTATATTTCACTTGGAGACACACACAAAGTATTTTGTTTGGGATAGATTAGTAGTAGTTTTACTATTAGTCTTTGTGAGTTGTTTCTAGTAGATTTGTAAAGTATTTTGCAAATTATTAGAACACATTCACCTTCTTGTTGTATCTTGTAGCAAAGATTTAAAAAATTTGCAGGTTACCAAAGGCTTGGAGGAGTGGATTTCAGATATGAAAATCCATTTTTTCAGCCATCTAAAGCTTCTTACATTTTCTGTTTTCATTTCTAGCCACATATCTATCAATTTCTAGTATTATTTTCATCTAAAATTGCAAATCTAATCTCTAATAATTTCTGTTTATTATGCTGATATAAAACAACTTGTTCAAATCATTTTTAGTAATTTCCAGCAAGAAAAACTTGCTGTTTTTTGCAGGTTAAAAGAGAATTTCTGCATCTTTTTGGCCCTAAAAACTCAAGGAAAAATCCAAGAGTTTTGGTGCCAAACCCTCTTCTCTATTCTCACTTTCTAAGCATTGTAAGCAGCCCAAGAGAGTCTCTTGGGCTTGCATTCTCTCTACTTTAAATTTTTCTGTAAAGTGTAAATACGTTTTTGTGTTTTGCTCACACCTTGCATAGTGATTGGCTTTTCCATCCATGCAATATCGTGAAAGCTAGACTAAAATTTAATTTTCTGTTTTACTTTTATTTACCCACCTTGCCCAAAACCGGTAGGCTTGTCCTCCATCTTGTGCCATAGTTGTGAGGTTCTTTTATTTTCAAGTCTTTTAATTTATTTAATTTTTCCCACACCTTGCAAACTGATTGGCTTTTCCATCCATGCAATGTCGTGAAGGATAGAATAAGTTTTAACTTGTTGCAAAATAATCAAATTGGTGCCTCGCCTTTGCCCCGTATTTTCTCCCCTTGCCACTTTGTGGATCTTGGGTAACTAAGAAAGGGCAAAGGATTGAGAGGCTAGATTAATTAGGCACCCAATTTATTATTGTTTCTACCACAAAAAATGGTGACTTGGGAGGCTACAAGGGGTTGAAGCTGGGGACAGTTTCACGGCATTACGTGTCCTCCTTGTTGAGTGCCCAAACATTTCGGATTAGACCTATGGAGCTAGGGAAGAACCTTGTTTGTTCTTCTTCTTGAGCACCCATCACTTTCTTTTGGTTGAAGGGATAAGAATTAGGAGTAGTCACATAGTGTAGGCTTGCATCTTTCACACTAAAGTTCCCCCTTAATTCAAAAGAGACTTAAAACTTGCTAAAACAATCTACACACTCTCTCACAACATTTACTTTTCGAGCAAGTTACTTTTTCAAGCAATTTTCTTTCATGTGAATACTTGTTTCAAAGCATTCTTTATTTCTAGCATTATTTATTCATTGGTCTAAGTGTAAAGTTACTTCTCATACTTATTGTGGATATCTCATAACATTGTTTCATTCTTGTATAATTGTATTATTGTTGTATATCTCATCTAATCAATTTTGTGTAATCTTTAGGCACTAGTCTAATTGTTGATTTATAAATAAATGGTTTGCTTGTCATTAAAGGAACTACACATTTGCATTTGCTGCATGTCATTAGGTTGGATTTTCTTAATTAACAACTAAATTAATTCTTAAAATTTAAGTAAACTTTCACATAGTTTAATAGGATCTACCCCTCTTGGCTTCCCTAGGAGTGAGCCTAGATAGAAGAGGTCTAGATCAAGGTGACAATGGGTCTAGACTTAGGTTTGTGCCTCCAAGGACACACCAAGTGGGTTGGAGACTTCTCCACGTTTGTAGGTGTGTATAAGGACTACAACAGACTGTATATGTATTGAGGCTGGAGAGCCTGTGTGAGTATGAGGTTGGTGAGCCGGGACGCAGATAGGCCAGTGCACCTATCCATGCAATTATACTCAGTTATTAATATAGTATTGCATCGCTGTGCGCAGACAAACTCATACGAAAAGAGATGGGGGGTTGACTCCACCGGAAAAAGGGAAAAGGGGGTGAGATGTAAGTCTAGGGGAATATTTTATAATATTTCTGGAAAAGTGTAATGTTGGATAATTATTTTATCCTAAGTTCCCGAGGGTAGGGAACGAGTCACCAAGTGGCTTAAAGCTACTTCTAAAGGTGACATGTGTCAAGTGGAAGGCATGCAATATATATTGCTGGCCTTATTGTATTTTTAGGGGGGAGGATGGCATTATGATGATTGACATTATTCGAATTATGGGATTATTTGGAGATTATTCATGTTTTTCAGGATATCGTGTGCAAAAGGGGGTCAGGCGGTATGGAAAATCCAATTATTACCTTATCTGCACAAGGAAGCTTGTAAGGAGTTGCGGGGTTTGTAACCAGTGTTTTGGCTGTTGAGGAGACGGGTTGTTAGGTCGTGAGCAATCTCTCTAGGTGGGAGATTGACTGTTGAGGAAACAGGTTGTCAGACCCGTGAGCATACTCTCCAAGTGAGAGTGTTGCTGGGAATTGTTCCCTAGTGTGCTGGGCATTAGATGCATGGCTCAAAGACTTCCTGTCCAGCTTGTTGCTGGTAACCCTGGAAGGGAAGTGGGGCAGCCAAGGGACTGGTGAGCAGAGAAGGGGCACACTTCCTTGGGTGTGACAGGTGTGTGGGGAATGAGAGACTGTAGGCTAGTTGCAACAACGGGCACTTAGGATAGAGCAATTATGTGGAGTAGCAGACCTTAACATGTCGCTAGGAAACCTTTTTCCCTGGTGGAGTTTGAGCCCCAGCTCAGGGGTGACCTGTTGCTGAAAGATTATGAGCAACAAAGTCTATGGCTGGGAGGAACGTTTGAGTCATGCACGCAGTTGGTGACTTTTTTGAAAGATAAGTGTCTTCAAGTACTTGTCTTGTTTATTGTGTGCTTATTTATCTATGTTTGACATGGGTTAATTCTTGTATGTTATCGCATATAAGTAATTGCTGTTATTTTGTTTAATAATGCTTGCACATGTAAGGTAGTGTTGTCATTCAGTATTTTAGTCGTACATATGTGTGACAATTATTGTTAGTTTACCTGTTAAGTTATCTGTTGATATTGGTTATGAGTCTTCGAGGCAAGAATGGAATGGCTGGGTGCGTAGGGAAGAAGCTTGTGTGCATCAGGAGGTTGGAATTTGTGTGTGTGTACAGGGAATTAGATTCCGCCTGAAATATCCTTGATCCCGCTGATCAAGATATTTTCTACTGATCTAATGTTCTGTCTCGCAGATCTGATACACTGGGGGTTTTTGGATGCGTTTCAGTTGTGTGTTTGAGATCTTTATGGTTATTGCATGTGCATGTTGGTTATTGTATATGCATGTTGCGTATTTATGGTTTAAACAATATATAAAGGATGCATGCGGAAATAAAGAACATCAACTGCCTAATAACATGTATTATGCGACTCAAGCATGGAAATACAATAATATACTGGAAATATAGAGTATAATCGTCAGCTAGATCTCATGGATTGTCACTGGAATACAAACAAATAGCATAAAAATATCCGTGATCAGAAGATGAAGGCAGATCTGGCATGGATGGATAGATCGACAAAAATGTGCGATTCCGGAGAAGTACGATAATCGCTACCAGCTGGAAAACTCGTCCGGAAGGGTAGACTGTCGGAATGCGCTGGAAACTGCTCCAATAGAAGCACCTTGGCCTCTAGACTGAAATGGATGAGTGTCGGATGTTAAATCTGGTCTCTGAGGCACTGGATCTGGACCCCTGGGGGGTTTGTGCACCTCTTGGGACACTGAATGCGCCCCAAATGATTCCACCAACAGAATTTGCTGCTATAGGACTCAAAACGATCGTCTCGCCAAATGCGGAACTGGGTCGAAAGGGTTTCCCCAGATCTGCTCTGATGCTCCGTCTGCAACCTCAAATGTCCTGCCGGAAGAGCTGCGC
The DNA here is from genome assembly GCA_009831015.1 of Picea engelmannii. NCBI lineage: Eukaryota > Viridiplantae > Streptophyta > Pinopsida > Pinales > Pinaceae > Picea > Picea engelmannii. The sequence continues at coordinate 6,527 of WSFP011541993.1, read as the reverse complement.
CCTAAATGGCTGGATGATGTGCCCTGCAAGATTCCACCATCAGAATCCGATGGGAAGTGTCTCAATTTGAGCGCCCTGACTGGATCTCAACTGGGTCGGAAGGAAATTGCAATCTGAACTCAGACCTCGTGCAGCTCCCCAAACCCTCAAACTGAATTGCACCCTCATTGGCTGAGCTGCGCACTCTGCACTGGATACTCCTGAATAGCACAGTGAAATACCTGGATGGTATCTCCGATGGGCTAGGGTGTGTCTCTCAACACCGAAACCGATCAATGATGGTGGTTTCCTCTAGAAATCCACAAAACAGTAAGGTCGACTCTCTTCCTCCTCTGGGAACTCTCAACATCAAATCATAACAATGCATAATGAGGAATTAGGTCAAATTCCTCCCTTTATACCATTCCCAACCTAATTCACCATTGACCTCACTTAAGCTAGTCGCTTTTCCTCCTAAGGTGAATAATTAATTAATTAAGTCCCCCTTTAGCACCTTTTCATTCTAATTCTTCGTTGACTTAGGCTTAAGTGACTTTTCCTAAGATTTTGGATTAATTCATCGTTTAGCCATCAATTCACCCTTATTTCTCCATCTTGTTCCCTGTTTGTGCCTGACTATAGTCTACGGGACCACATAGACTACTAAGTCACTCCCTGCTGGCCTACTCTTGGGAACGGGACATCACAGTTCTCCCTTCCCGAGATTGCTTGTCCTCAAGCAACATCAATCTTGGGTGCTGCAAAATATGCTCTCCCTCCCATGTGGCATCCTCCACTAGAAGACCCCTCCATCTAATCAAGCACTCCCTGATGACCCTGTTCCTCAACCTGCATTCTCTCTGCTCTAGCACCTCCTCTGGCACTAACTCCAACTGCCCCTCCTCATCTAAAGGTGGTAGCTCCTCTGAAGTGTTGATTTGTTGTCCCATTGCCTTTTTAAGGAAAGAAACGTGAAAGACATTATGAATCTTGCTACCCTCCAGTAGCTCTAGCTCATATGCCACCTCGCCTACTCTCCTGATGACTCTGTACGACCCATAAAATCTCGGTTTCAGTTTCTCTGCTCCACTCCTTTTCAAGGAGGACTGTCGATATGGATGTAACCGCAGAAAAACCAAGTCCCCAACCTCGAAACTGCGCTCGATCCTCTGCTTGTCTGCATAGATCTTTTGCTGATTCTGTGCTGCCTGTAAGTTTTCCTTTACTGCTCGCAGAATCCTTTGGCTATTTTCCACCCAATCTTTGGCCACTAGGACCCTGCTATCCCCGAATACAGTATCCACAAAAGTGGGTGCGTCGTATCCATACAATGCTCTAAATGGTGACATCCTGATAGACATATGGTGTGTTGTGTTGTAACAATACTCACCAATGTGCAACCACCTCACCCATCTGCGCTGTTGTCCTCCCACATAGTTCCTCAGATACCCCTCCACCCATTTGTTGACGATCTCCGTCTGGCCATCTGTCTGTGGGTGGTAGCTAGTACTCGTGGCTAGCTCTGTGCCTGTCAACCGAAAAAGCTCCTGCCAAAATGCGCTGATGAAGTGCCCATCTCTATCACTGACTATCTGCTTGGGTAGGCCATGCAATCTGAATACCTCTCTGAAAAATAACTTCACTACCTGTATGGCCTTGTAGTCCGTGGGTATGGAAAAGACATGTGCAAATTTGGTCAGCCTGTCGACCACTACAAATAAACAGTCCCTACCCTGCACGCGGGGAAGGCCTGTGATGAAATCCATAGAAATGCTCTCCCATTTCTGCTCTGGAATGAGTAGAGGCTGTAGTAACCCTCCTGGGTGTGTCTTCTCTGACTTGTTCTGCTGACAAGTCGTGCACTCCCGGATGTGCTTCAATACATCATCCTTGAGACTCTTTCACGAGAATCTCTCCTTGATATGCATGTAAGTTTTGAAATACCCCTGGTGCCCTGCTGCAGGCGAATCATGACACACCTTCAGAATCTTCCCCTTTAAGATAGATTTTGGAACCAGGTAGATCCGATCTTTGTAGAAAATAACGTCATCTAGTACGCGGTATCTATCGTCGACCACCTGCCCATCCATTACCTCACAAGCAAACTTGTTTTTGGAATATTCCACCAACAAGTGTGCTTTCCAATCTGTGCAAATGTCCATCATCAAACACCTTGGTGGCCTCCTGGACAAGGCATCTGCCACGACGTTCCTTTTTCCCTTGACATACTCGATGTCAAAGTCAAAGGCTTGGATCTTCGAGACCCACTTCTGTTGCCTCTCACTAAGGTCTTTTTGATCCAGGAAATACCTGAGACTGTTGTGATCAGTCTTCACTACAAATCTGCTGCCCACCAGATACTGCCTGAATTTGGTTAAGGCGTGCATAATTGCTAGCATTTCCTTGTCGTAAATGGGGTAGAGTCACTCCGACTCGCTGAGCTTCCTGCTCTCAAACACAATGGGATGGCCTCCCTGCATCAACACAGATCCAATTCCCACCCCTGATGCGTCACACTCCAAGACGAACGGCTGCGAGAAGTTCAGAAGGGCCAGAACATGGCATGTGCTCATAACCTCCTTCATCTTCCCAAATGTCCGTTGTGACTCCTCTGTCCACTGAAAGGCACCCTTCTTGGTCAAATCTGTGAGTGGTGCTCCTAACTGCGAAAACCCCCTGACAAACCTCCTGTAATAATCGCACAAACCAAAGAAGCTCCTCAACTCTGTCAAACTCCTGGGTGTTGGCTAGTCCAAAATGGCCCTGATCTTTTCCTGATGTACCTGAACCCCCTGTGCACTGATGATGTAGCCCAAGTAAAGCAACTCTGTCATCCCAAACTCACACTTGGACTCTTTGGCGTACAGTGACTGCTCTTCCATGATGCTCAATACCTCCTCCAAGTGCCCCATATGCTCTTGCCATGTCTTGCTATAGACCAAAATGTCATGGAAGAAAACCAAAACTGATTTCCTCAACTGCCCCCTGAAAATGTGGTTCATGCAAGACTGGAATGTAGCTGGTGCATTGGTTAGCCCGAATGGCATAACCAAAAACTTGAAATGGCCAAAATGGCATCGAAATGTCGTCTTCTCTATGTCCTGCTCTCTGATGCTGATCTGATGATATCCAGAGCGTAGATCAATCTTCGAGAAGAAAACTGCCCCATGCAGCTCATCCATCAACTCGTCAATGCGAGGGATAGGATACCGATTTTTGATGGTTTTCTTATTCAAAGCCCGGTAGTCGATGCACATCATGGTACCATCCTTCTTCAGGACTAAGACAACTGAAGAGGTGAATGGATTGCTACTAGGTTTGATGTGTCCCATTGCCAACAATTCCTGGATTGCTTTTTCTATCTTATCCTTGAACCTATTAGGATGACGATAGGGGGGGGTGATCATGGGTTTGGCCCCCTCATCCAACTCAATGGTGTGCTCAAATCCCCTGCCCGACGGTCTCCCTTGTGGAATCGAACCAAAAACCCGTTGATGTCGTCCCAACAAGTTCCTGATCTCTGTCTGATACTGCTGTCGACCCTCAGAATCCTTCCGCGTAGTGATCAAGCACTCTGCGGAAAATGCTGCCTTCCCATGCCTGAAGATCTTCTCCATCCTCTTGGCTGAGATTGTCCTGGGTGCCCCTGTCGACATGCCCCTTAGGACAACCCTCTTCTCGTCACTGTCTCTGAATCCCATCTCTAAGGTTTGGTAGTTGGTGGTGATTTTACCCAAGGTGATCAACCACTGAACTCGAAAAACTACATCTGTCTCTGATAGGTCAACCACATAAAATGTATCTCTCACGGTGTAGTTGCCCAACCTGATCTCTAAGTTCGGAACTCTGTCTAGACACTCCATGGTATGGCCATCTGCTACTGCAACATCAAATACCTCAAACTCCTCTGTCTGAAGGGCCCGTATTGATACCAATGAAGCGTCGATGAAGTTGTGGGTGGCCCCAAGATCTATCAGGCGATTGCCTGCTGCCCCTGAATAGTACCTCTGATTCGGAGGGTGTCGTACCTGGGTACACCAGAAAGGGTCGCTATGACTCCGCCCTTTGCTGGTTTTCGTCTGCTAGCCTACTCAGGAGGCTGTGGAACAACCGGTGGGTGGGTCCCTGCCGGTGTCGATGGTCTACGGGGAGGCTGTTCCTCCGCCTGCTCTGGATCCTCCTCTGAGCTGGTGGATTCACTGTCCTGCTCCTCCTCCTCACTGTCCACACTGTCTGCGACCACCTCAATATAGTGAATCTCTGCCTTGCCCATGCATCTGTGGCCTGGGACCCAAGGATCTTTGCAGTTGAAGCAAAGCTTCTTCCTCATAAGCTCTCGCCTCGTCTCATCATCCAACTTCTTCTTACCCTTCCATTCCCTCTATAATGGCTTCAGGTCCCGATCCTTCTGTGGTACGAAGGATTTGGAAAAGGGTTTAATTTTTGGCACTGAATCTGCCAAATTTCTAGTGCGTAGGATGGCATCCTACAGGGTGTGAGGTCGGTATGCCTTCACCCATTCTCTCAAGGGTTCTGTGAGCCCTTCTGTGAATAACATGATCAGTCGGGGCTCAGATATATTTGTCACTGTCACTGCTACCCGTTGAAACTCTGAGATGAATGCCTCCGCTGTGCCAGTTTGTCTCAACTGGGCTAGATCTCTGAAATGGATCTCTGGATCCCTCCAGTCAAATCTGTCCATGAGTCTCTTTGTGAACTCTCGGTAGGAGGTGATGCGACTGTGGCCCAATGTCACCAATCCATGATACCACCACTCGTGTGCTTCACCCTCTAAGTGTAAAGTGGCGAAACTGATGGCCTCTGTCTCAGTCATCTGGTTGAGCTTGTAGCAGGTGTCAAGCTTCTATACCCAAGCTCTGGCGGTGCATTTGGACGATTCGTCGAAAGAAGGTATGGTGAGTTTACCAACTTTTCGAATGAAATCAATGTTATGCCCATGCTGCTGCTGCGGCTGCGACCCTCCTCTCTGTGGTTCTCTGGGGCGATTCCTGAGTCCGAGCCCACAATACTCGACTAGGGTCATATCCTGATGGAAGTCACGGCCCAATGCTGCATACTCTCTCCGATACTCTGCAATGTCCTCTGCATGAGTGGGCGGTCTCTGTGCTATCGGTATTTGTGCTGTTACCGGGGGTGCCCTCTGGAAACTGGGAAACAACGGGCGTGGAATCCTACTCACAGAGGTGTATGCGCGAGTGGGTGACTGGGGTCTACTGCCTGCCCCTGAGTTCCCTTGTGCTGCATGTGGGGCTTGTGTGCCCGGGATGTCCACCATAGCCAATCTATCCGCTACCTGAGCCAAGGACTGAGACATGGTCCGCTGACTAGCTTACATATCACTGATAACCTGCATGAAGGCTGCATCTGGATCCCTGGGGGCCTTACCACTGCCCTCTGGTCGCTCATATCTGTCACCTAGCCTCCTCTCTGCTTCGCACTCAGCCTCACGCTCTGCTCTTCTCTCCGCTTTTTTGTGTGCCTCTTCCTCTTCCTCTAAACTGGGAGGGAAAGGAGGAAAGTTAAGCCTAGCCCTTCTTTCCTTGCGCCTGTTGTAAGTGATATATTCGTCACCTACGTGCTCACGACCCTTTGGGTCTTCTGCTGCACTCATAGTCTTTAGTTACAGGTTGGCAGGACTAAAGCTCTGATACCACTGAAATATCCCTGATCCCGCTGATCAAGATATTTGCTACTGATCTAATGTTCTGTCTCACAGATCTGATACACTGGGGGTTTCTGGATGCGTTTCAGTTGTGTGTTTGAGATCTTTATGGTTATTGCATGTGCATGTTGGTTATTGTATGTGCATGTTGCGTATTTATGGTTTAAACAGTATATAAAGGATGCATGCGGAAGTAAAGAACATCAACTGCCCAATAACATGTATTATGCGACTCAAGCATGGAAATACAATAACATACTGGAAATATAGAGTATAATCGTCAGCTAGATCTCATGGATCGTCACTGGAATACAAACAAATAACATAAAAATACCCGTGATCAGAAGATGAAGGCAAATCTGATGCATGCATGGATAGATCGGCAGAAATGTGCGATTCCGGAGAAGTACGGTAACCGCTACCAGCAGGAAAACTCTTTCGGAAGGGTAGACCATCGGAATGCATTGGAAAATGCTCCAATAGAAGCGCCCTGGCCTCTAGACTGAAATGGATGAGTGTCGGATGTCAGATCTGGTCTCTGAGGCACTGGATCTGGACCCTTGGGGGGTTTGCGCACCTCCTGGGACACTGGATGCGCTCCAAATGATTCCACCAACGGAATCTGCTGCTATAGGACTCAAAACGATCGTCTCGCCAAATGCGGAACTGGGTCAGAAGGGTTTCCCCAGATCTGCTCTGATGCTTCGTCTGCAACCTCAAATGTCCTGCCGGAAGAGCTGCGCCCTAAATGGCTGGATGATGCGCCCTGCAAGATTCCACCGTCTAAATCCGATGGGAAGTGTCTCAATCTGAGCACCCTGGCTGGATCTCAACTGGGTCGCAAGGAAACTGCAATCGGAACTCG
>ML901047.1:0-11621 GCA_009831015.1 Picea engelmannii | reverse complement strand
GAAAAAGAAAAAGAAAAGAGGGCTAAAAAGAATTGAAACAAAGGCCCCATGCAATAATAGCAACTTGGTCATACCTTTCAAGCATGACCAAGTTCTTTTAAATTTTCAATGTTGATAGGTTAGTGAATGCATCTGATCACACTATCTAATCTTGGTCATATAGCCCCTAGGTTAGAACTAGTGAATAAATTTGATCAGACCATCTAATCCTAATCATATAGCCCCTAGGTTAGAACTAGTGAATAAATATGATCAAACCATCTAATCCTGATCAGATAGCCCCTAGGTTAGAACTAGTGAATAAATCTGATTAGACCATCTAATCCTGATCAGATAGCCCCTAAAAAGAATAAAATCTTGACCCAACTATTTAATCTGGGTCAATTGTCTTGTGACAGTAGGTTAGGACGTAGATTAATTGCCTTGCCTCCCTTGCCAAAATGAATCCAGATTGATAAAGATGTTACCCCATGACTCCAATGCCTAAATGTAATTGAATTGATGTCCCCTTGGTGGTGTATATGAGAAATATCGAAAGAAAACCCATATGAATGCACTTATCCTAATGTTTTCCTACATATGACATTTTCCGCCCCCTACCTATGTCTCGTTCACTTTTCAAAGGCTCAGATCACGGCGCTGGGATCAACGGCTCAAAGTTGATTCCAGATCCCCCTTAGTGTTCTTATTTTAACAGAATGGGGGGGGGGGGGGNTTCTGGACCCCCCCCCTCCGTTCTGCCTTTAATGGAGGGGGGGGTTCTGATATTGGTTATAATGCAGGCACAGATCTGAACGAATCTAAGCAGAGAACCTGAATCGACGATCCACAGTGGATTTCGGACCCCCCCCTCCGTTTTTCCTTTAATGGAGAGGGGGGGGTCCGAAATTGGTGTTAAAAAGTGAGCAGAGATCTGCGGTCAGAAATCCAGCGCGCAGATCGATGGATCACGGTGATTTTTGGACCCCCCTTGGTATTCTATCTTTAATCAAAGGGGGGGGGTCCGGAAATGAATCTTCCTCACGACGGGCCCCCTGTTACATGTGTTGTCGCCCTATTGGTTCACGAGTCCCATCCTCCACATGCTGTCTGACACCCCGTCGCCCCTGGACGTCACCCTCCGCTAAGCCCACTTGTCCCACTCGCGTCTGGGTCTGAGTCCCATCCCGTTACTACCGCCAGTCCTTGGTGTCAGTGTCATAACACCCTTCACTCATGAACAACCCCCTTTAGTGACTTTACCCCCCAATCACAAACCTCCACGTCAGTCGTTCGTATACTCTGTTTACCGTCACCTACCATATCACCCCGAGTGGCCCGTTATACATTAATGACGGGATAAAACGCCCGTTGTCATGCTGACTATTTTCCCGCGTCCGACTGACCCAGTTTTGAATAAAAACATCGTTGTGCCCATTTTCATTCGTTATTCATCCCTCGCGCCAGAAACCATCCATCGCACCAGAGAACTTATCTATCATATTTCCATTGCTTCCCCGTCCTTTTCCTCCACCACCGGTAGACCCCACTAACGTTGTTTGTTGCAGGTACAGTCGCTGAGATGGTGTCTAAAACGAGGCCAGCTGAAGAGGAAGAGAATACGTTCGTTCCTCCTCCTGTCGATCTTGATAAAATCCCTCTGGTAGATAAGGACCGCTTGATCGCGGACACTACATGCAGCTTTGATTTCTCTGATCTTCAATCATGGATTCGGGAAGTTTTCCTAGACTAGAGTGATGAGATTGGACTCTGGGAGTCCAATTTGCCCCTTTATCTATTCCCCCAAGTCCACCATTTCCCAGAGTTTGCACTCAAGTGCCAAGCTCACTACGTCCCCGAACAGAAAGCCATTGTTTCCTCCTCTGGGGACGTCCTCTTCTTCATTACCCCGGAGGATATCGACCAAATGATGCAGATAACCCACCCGGAGTCTGTAACCCCATTCAACCTGGAGATCCTCACCGAGCTCTACCAGAAGATGAATTTCCTGCAAAGAGCTTAGATTTTCAAGCTCTTTTCTCCCCCTTCTTCTCCAATACCGACCACCAATCCCCCGTATCCTTCTTCCATATTTTCCATCAAAGGGAATCAGATTATTTTGGCTCTGTGTGCTCTACTTGGATACTATTCTGATCAATGGGTGGACGAACCCATCTTGGGTTTCCTATCCATCTTTTCAAATGATGAACAACCAACCACTCAATTCGATTACAGTACTTTCTTGGCCAATAACATCCATGAGCAATTCTTGAAATTCACCACTGAGGGCATGTTCAGGTATTCATCCCTTCTAGCCTACATGTTCGTGTACTTTCAAGAAGACATGTTCAACTTCTCCATGCAGAACATGGACGCCGACGGGAAACCACAGCCAGTCACAACGTGGACGTCTCTTCTAAAGCACAATTCAGACGAATATGACTTCACGACGTTCATTGATCAGTTCTACCACCCTGTGGTAAGTATGCTGAGTGGCATTCCTGAGCCATGAGTAAATGATGAAGTCCAGAGAGTTTTACACCTCTCAGAAAGTGCGAAGATGGGAGACTGGTACTTGTACCAGAATCACTCCGAGATCCGAGTCTATGGGTGTGAGTTGGCACCATACAATCTTTCGAGATATATACCGGTAAGAGTTTTTGCACTAGAATATATTAGGCAAATTATGAATTCTGATGATATTCACTTTGTTTCCCTCAAAAAGAAGCAACAGTTGCGGATTAAAGGGAAAATAGGTTCATTTATCTGCAATAATAGAGGCGCTGGTGATGAGGCAGACAAACTATTGAAGGAAATGAACTTTTCGACAAGTTTCACCTGGAATTACGATCCTTATGGAATCATTTCTGAGATGAGAGTCAGAAATAAGACTGCCCCATATGCACACGAGCCCAGGCCCGAAATCAAAAAATTTGCCAATCAAACTGAATGGGAGCCCGATACGTTGGAGTATGTAGAACCTATTGTCGGGAGGGAATAACAGGGGCCCTCAACAAGTGCACTTCCTGCTACCACGCCACAGGCTCTCAAGGAGAAGAGGCCCCGACAGGAGTCATCTCCTCCTGTAACAGAGGTGTCTACAGAGGAATTTCAAATTCACTCTAAAAATATTAATACCATTTCAACGACCGACACAACAGCAGAAGATACCACGTTGACTACCACAGTGACCACTACAGGGGCCAAGCAATTCACTTCATCTTTTGGCTCTAGTCAGCTTAAAGAAGTAACAGTAAAGTCCATGGATTCTCCCTTGGATACTCCACCAAGCAAGACTGGGCCCAAGCTGGGCATTTTTGAAAAATATGATTTGATCAAGAAGAGGATCCAGTCGCTCACTAGCAGCGCTTATGAACAATTCCAGAAGCATTCATCCACATCCCAGCACAGACTACTCTCGGCATTCGATACAGAAAAGGGTAGGATGCATATGGTGTACCTCCATGCACTAGTGCCGGATCCCAAGGTTATATCTGATTACAAGAGGACCACGTTTGAATTCCAAGAAAAAGATGTGCATCCGGCAGATCAAATGGATATGCATAAGAAAACTGGGGAAATGATTTCCCACACTTTAGCCCACATTTCAACTTCTGTGGCAAGGTATCGAACAACATTGAGCAACGCCCAGACCCAACTGAAGCTAGAGAAGATGTCTTCCTTCGCGAAAGACAACAAGATAAAGACATTGGAGGAGCTGGTCCGCAAGATCGGCTACGACCCAACGAATGTCAAGGTTGCCGAAGAAATGATTAAAAAGAAGAATGCTAACATCACCGCATTGAGAAAGCAGCTAAAGCTCCCTCCAACGGAAGACCCACAGATGAAAGAAATAGCTGAAAGGGAAGGTGAAAAGGATGAGATGATGAGATTACTCATGGAGCAGAGCGCTCAGTTAAGGGAGATGGAGGCCGAGATGGAAAAACTATTAAAGGAGAAAGAACAGACGAAGACAGTGGAGGGCATCACCTTAAGTGCTATCCCCATTGCAGGGTTGAGCACAGCGACAGTGACAGCAGTTCCATCCGCAACTACAGAGTAGGTACCAGAAGGCACCATAGACCTGGCCAAGTCTATGGAGAGAATGAATTTGCAGGAGTCTGAAATCAATAGACTCAAGAAAGAAGTAGAAAGTCTCCAAGAGCTAAAGACTTCCTTCCATATAAGTTTAGCCAAAGAGAAACAGTTGAATGAACAAATGAAGAAGGAGTTGCAGCAGCTCCAGAAACAGACAATGGCAGGAAAAACCATGGCAGAGGTTAAGGAACTTATGTGGACTGATATTTCTAAGTCCATAAACGAAATCTGGCCTATGGTTCAAATTATGTTTGAACAGAATGAATTGCTTGAGAGAAGCAAATAGGCAGTGGAAACAATCAGAACGGAGCTAGGAGATATGCCTGTACAAGCCAATGAAATCATAAGGTTCCTTAATTCAAAGACCAGGGAGGAATTAGAAGAATTGAAGATCAAAGACAGGACTGAAACTATATTGGAGGTGAAACGAGTTCTGACCAAAAGGGGCCTCATGCTTCATCTTAAGGAGAAAATCCAGGTTATGGATCAAGGAGTGCAAAGGTTTTTCCACAAGATAGATGCTTTGCAGAGGAAAGGCCTGCCTGGTATGAAATTCATCAATGATAAATTAATGACGCTCCTTGACTACAAGAAAAAGATGACAGAAATATCTAACGACTGCTCCAAGTTCGCTGGGATACAAGGGAGTATCACAGGTAGAGCCTTCATGGAGGCACTGCAGTTGGATATTGATATCCAGCATTAAATTAAGCACATTTTCGTCATCAAGCCTACATTCGCTAAGTATACAGACATGGACGAAGTGTACCAGAGGTTGCTCAAAGTGACAGTGCCAACTCATATCCGATGGGAAGAGTTGTGCGATATACTAGATTAGTTGATGAGATGTCATTTCCAGTCAGTTGTCCTGACAGCAGAGGTTGCGGAGGCACCTCACCAATGGCCCACCCAGAAGTTCAGCAAACAGTTGTGATGAATCACCAAACAGTTTTTGATTAGTTGAGTTAGTTATGCTAATAATAGTATGGACATGTCCTAATCAGTTATGACGGGAAAATTTATATTTTGACTTATAAATACTTCTTTTTTCAATGTAGTGAGGGTTGTTGTTGATTTGCACACCCGATTGTTATCGAGCTGTAACATTTTTGACGAGATCCACCATTAATAAAGAAGAGGCATTTCACAGGATTCTTGCACATGTTTCACTGGTGATGTGATTTTCTTAGTTATATGTTTCCTTGCTTTGTGATCATCTTGTTTTTCTACAACTAATCTATACGAATAGCGTTATGTTGCAGGATTTATCCCTGATACCCTGTTTCCGATTCTATAGATTTTAATGTTCATCTTCTAAATATCTTCAGTTAAGATATTCTTAAGTGCTTGTTAATTGGAGTTATTTTCCTTATCTTTCTTCTGTCCATCACTTAAATTATTAAAGATCCAGTGAGCTTGTTATCTCGCCTTGTGAAAGATTTATTCAGCGTTTCTGGTTGCATCTCGGTTTTTATTAAGTACATACCCCATAGCCCAATGGATGTGTAATTTGTCTCAACCAACTTTAAAAAAAAATTTACAACAAAACAAAACTCGTGCCTTCACCTAGCCTAATATCTTTCAAACAAAGCTAAATCTTATAGAGAGATCCCTCTCTGAAGCTGGTAGGGCTAGATCCCATCTTTAAAAGTGGTTGGTTAAGGTTACCTTTGTAAGTTTCCTCTTTTTCAACCTCTAGGAAATTTACCGAGTGCTAACACACTTGTTTCAAAATCTGAGAGGAAGGATTCTAGAGGGTTCAAACCATCAAAGGTAAGCAAGTTACTTATTGTTGTACCAATCCAATGAACTTTTCTAGTAAGTCAAGCACATATCCTTGTGGATACTTCATACATATGGTTCTTCTAGTTCTCCAGAGCTTCTTTTGAATCTGATGAACATGCACTGTCACTTCTCCAACTTAGATTTCCATCGTCAGTAGGGTTGATATAATCCTGATGTCTGGATGTTAATTTATATATGTTTTCCATCTCATATGCATGGTCTTCTTCTCTGATGGGCTCTGTATATGATGGACCCTCATCTGGATCTAAGGGTGAAATGAACCTAAGTACAACTCTTTCAAATGTCATGCGTCTTTTCTTTAAATCAACTACAGTATAATTGTCAAAGGCCCAATCAATTCCTAGCAATGCAGGGTAAGGGAAACTATCATCAATAATTTCAATTATCTCAAAATATGCAAAGGTCCTAACTCCGTCGATGTCCACAGGGACATGCTCCAATCATCCAAATGGGTTGAAAATGTGTTGATTATCCATTCTAAGCCTGATAGGGGAATAGATCAACTTTGGTTTTCCCATTAGTGCCCAAGTTTTCTTCGTCATGACATTGACCTTCGATCCTAAGTCGAGGACCACATAGTCTATATCATACTCTCATATTTGAGAATTCGAATGTAATTCTTTTTTTTTTGTTCTTCGATTACCAATATGGTGTACTTCCTTATTTAGTAAGGGGTATACCTTTCCTAGCTCATACTACCTAATTAGGTTCTATAACTCTTGCAAAAAATTCTCATACAGAATTAACTTAAGACAAGTGTACAAAAATTCGATGAGTTTACATACCTCTTTTCCTTCATTTGTTGAAGCCGATTGATCAAATGCCTAAGGCATTCCATACTCTTTTATTTATGTTCGTGGTTTAGATGAGGATCCTTGGTCCCCCTTGAACTCCTGTCTTACTTCCTCAAATATTTGTCTTTCTTTCCTTGCATAAAAAGCTTGACTCTTTTCCACAACTTTCCTGATACGTGACTCTTCTGCAATCTTTCTTTGGATTGTTCTATCTTCTTCTGTAGCAGTGCCTCCTCTAGTGATAATAGAAACTCTAGGGTATGTTCCACATGGTTCGACATATATCAGTTGCACTTGTGGGTTCTTCTAGGGTCCTCGTATTTCCTGAAGCTTAGCCAACAACACAGGGAATTCTTCTATGACATGCTTGAAAGAGTTACAATAACTACAGGTTGTGAAAGGATTTTGAAAATCCCTTGCCAAGTGTCTTGGTTGCGTGCAGTTATAATAGATTATTTTTCCTTGTCCTTGGCCCATACCGTCTCCTCCTCATCTTCCTTTGTATCCACTACGAGGATTGAATTTTCCTCTTCCTAGAGAGTTGTACTGCAAAGTGTTTCCTTCTTGCTGTACTTCGCCTTGAATCTTGTATATGTCCCTTGACCTCTCATGCATGAGATCATAAGCTATACAATCTCGATCATCATGCCCCACTGATTTACAGAATGTGAAATACAATTTTGTGGGTGTTTGAACATACTTCTTCATGTAATAACACTCACCTAGGCGATGCCTATTTCTTCATACATCGCACTAGGGCAGGTTAACTTGCTTCAAGGGTCTTGGTGCTCCTGAGGCTAAATACTCATGAAATAAGGGACAATGTTCCTTATCATGACCTTCATATATGCATCTTTCACACTATATATCTTCTCTTTTGTCCTTCCCCTTGTGCTTCTTCATATCCTCGACCTATAGAGACAAACTAGTCAGCTAGCTCAAGATCTGGCTCATGCCTGAGCTAGATTCTCCCATAGGTGTTGATTCAAGATTCATGGAAATCTCCAAATATTCTGCCTGCAATGAAATCTTCTGCTACATCAGAGGGAATATGATGTGTGGTAATAGCATAGCGATGAACCATTCTTTTTTCTGTTCATCACGGATTTGAAAAGTTAATCAGCCTGTTAGGGTTTTGGATGTCTGGTCAAACTCCCAAACAGGTTTTGCTACCTTTTGCTTGATCTCTTTTATCTCTGTAATACATTGTGACTCTGACTTAGGTTTCTTAAAATCTACAATCATTGCATTCTTGATCTCGTTTAGTGGCTTATGCCATGCTAGTCCTTAGACAAGTTTGATGTACTAGCTCAACACACGGTCCCTTAGCGTAGTGCTGAACTGGGTTATCTTGATGTATTCATCAGTGATACTTTTAATATTCCACACAACCTCACACAGGAACCAATGTTGATCAAGATCCTCGAATCCATATCCCTTGAAGATAGGGAGCCTCATCTCATCTTCCATAGAGTTCCCTATACTTCTTGTCTGAGTGTAGGCTGAGTTGCTAGTAACAACACTCTGAAGACTCTGGTGGTTCTGGCTATTCTAGTTGCTTGGTGCTATTGAAACAACAAGAGAGTTAATGTTACTTACTTCAGTAATCTGCACAGTTCCTCAGGTTTTTGGCTTGCTTTGGCGAAGTTCTTCAGCTTCCCCTTCTTCTATTCTGGTGGGTTCTAAATGTTCTTCGTCAGTTAGATCTACCTCTTCTCCACTGTATAAACCCTCTTCTCCATAGTTTTTATTAAATAGGTTCTCAAGGTGAACCCCTCTGAATACTCTTCCACTGTGTGTATGTCTAGCTTCTGTGTTGCTGTCGTTATCTGAATTTCTAAACATTAGCCTTTTCAGGGCTATCCAATCTACTATATGTTCAAGATGTTCTTTTCATGCAACATCATCTTGATTCTCAGCTTCATAAAGTGAAAACAATTTCCTCTAGGTCCTTTGAAAAAGTATCTCTCAGCTTGGCTATATGATTCTACCCTATCAACAACAAATTCAGTGATATACCCTCCAATGGTACTATCAAACCAATGATATACTACTTTGGATATAGTGTTGTCAACTCTCTTGACCTTCTGGATCAGTGTTGGTGTCCAAACCACAGGAGGTCTAGATCTCATCCTAAGCTGGGTATCGGCTAACCTAGCCAACCACTCAAACAACTCCTGGTTGATTCCTCCAAAGAAGATCTTTTGAATGTCAATAAAGGTGTATCTTTGTATCCAATCTTTAGTACTCAGTTTAGGGTTCTTGTTCTGGGCTTCAACAAGGTCCCTCTCTTGATCCTCTATCCACTTTTGAATCTCTATCTTCGATGGGAACCACCTTAACATTCCCTTAAAAATATTCTCATCCCAACAACATAACCATTAATTTGTTGGCACAGGGGAAGCCCTAGGGTTCACTCTAAGAGCGCACCAGCAAGCCCTAGCTACTAGCCCTTTCGACAACACCTGCGAAGAATATGTAGTCTAGCAAGAAGCAACTAAGAGGGGGTTGCAGGACAGAGATGTCTACAACTAGGGGAATATTAAGTGGAACTAATACAACAATAATCCAGCATTCATGTATCTCTCATTATCTAGATCTACCTTGGGTAGCTATAAATCTGATCTAACACAATAATGCAAATAACAGTATAACATTGACAGAGATCCAGGCATCAACCACACATATGACACACAATATACGTGCTTCACCCTCTCTCTAGGGATACGTCCATAGAACTGTTCTTATGATATATTAAGATAAATATTACAGTTCTGATCTACGCTCTTATTTAGCAGATCTTCTTTCTTCTTCTTTCTATATCCCACCTTCTTGTGCACCCAACTGTAGGACTTGATCTTCACACCTAGCTGAAGATCTTACAATACTAGAAGGCTCTCACACTCAACACTCCCCTCTATCACAGTAAAATAATCTCTCAACCAACAATAATCAATATCAATACCCAACACTAGTACCGATTTGACTGAGGTCCTCTCGACCTCTATTTGTACATTATAGTCCCTCACCAACAACCTTAGGTCGAAATCTAGGTGTCAAAACCCTAAGTACCCAAAACCCTAGGTGTCTAAAACCCTAGGCCAACTTGACCCACCTTTTTAGGGCTTCGCCAGCCTGTCTTTCCTCCCTTCTCACACGGTGCTTCAACAAATCCAATGGTGGATTTCTCTTCTTGCTTAGTTTTCCTCGATCCATATTCCTTATTGATCTATCATCCTTGATATCCTCATCCAACAACTTGCTTTTCCATACTTCGCTCTGGCTTTTCTTCTCTTTTTCTTACTTCAACCCAGTAACAGTCATTGTGTCTCCTGCACAGTTTGCTCTTGACCTTTTCTTCTTTGATCTTCACTTCCTTCCATAACCAAGGGCCAACACCATACCATACATCATGAATAAATATATATATCAACAATGAATAGAGAATCATGAGAAAAACATCAACCATATACATCATGTGCCATATTGTGTGCCAACCATGCACAATATCCATGTACATCAACCATGTACATTAATACCATACAATGTACCATCATATATCATCAATGAAGTGTATCAGCTATATGCAAAGACATGTTCCAACTGTGTACCAAACAAATTCATCTACCAACATGCCAACCATGTGCCTCAAATAAGTGTCATATCACTCATGATATGCCTCTACCATTAAACAAATGCCACAATCATGTATCTCAACCATCAGGATATCAATCAAGTGTCATAAAACATGTCTTAACTATATCATCCCATACATCATGAACCAAAGTATATGATAAACAATAAATACCAATGATGTACTTTAGCCAAGTACTATCACCCACAAACATATACCATCTATGAGTGCATCAACATTGGACTAAACATGTATCACCACCTTTACCAAGAAAACGCATCAACCATGCACCAAACCTCAACAACATGAACTACAATCAAGATGTGATCTCATACATGTATTCCATATCAACCTTAAACCATGTGCCAATCATACTTCTAGTAGGTGCTTCTAACAATGCACCTAAAGTGTACCAATCATGCATCAACTATAGATCAAGCTATGACTCATCAATGATGTACAACATAACCACCTCATCAACTCATCAACTACATGTCCCAATATGTATCTTAACTACATGTCAAATTTATGCACCAAGATATCCAATAGATATGACTCTAACGATACATCACAAGATATATCAATGGAACTAAAATATGTACCAGCCATGTACCCTAACAAATCTGCCTCAACCTCCATTCATCACAACAAATACTAAGAATCCAAAAATACATGTACTAGAAGTGTGCCTAAATAGATCAATGATATATCTAGCTAGCATCATCATGGTATATCTCATAGCCAAAGTGCCATAACCTTACTATCACAACCAACATTGTTCCTCAACAGAAAAAGGCTTCAATCCATACTCTAGAGTAGGTATAATGCATCAAGAATAGAAATTCAACACTCAACCATATGTCATCACCATACATACATCAATTATGTATTCAAACATGAAATCATGAAAACCTGCAACAAACCATGTCAGACCCTACAACAAACCATGTCAAACCTTGCAACATAGAGTAATATCACCACACCAAGCTGCAACCTATTTTCACAACCTACTTTACAAGTCTTTTACCACATGTCTATGACATTCTATACATGAAGTTCACGTATGTACGTGACCTATTTATAGTTAATCTTACGTATGTACGTGAATGTTATCCATTTAACCCGTGTATTCTTCATTAGAGGTCAAGCTTGAGCTTGCCTTAGGGCTACCATTCTATTTTGATTCCTTAGTCTTCTTCACCCACTTCTGAAGTTGTCCCAACTTCTTAGAACTTGATCTCTGAGCTTCCATATTTCAAACATTGTCTTCTTTTCTAGCCTCATGTGTTCTTCTAGTCATACTATATGAA
>WSFP011541990.1:0-11621 GCA_009831015.1 Picea engelmannii | reverse complement strand
TATATATATATATTAATATGCTATAACCTATATACTTAATAACTAATCATAATTATACTTTATAACTTTGCTATTGCTATATTATCTAAACAATAGCCCTAAGCCCTAAGCCACAGTTGTAGTCGGGAGGGAAATGAATACACACTGGAAATGAATTCACGCCACCATCACGGTCAATAGGCAATTGAGTATTACGCTGCAGAGTGAAATGCACACACCAAATGGGATAGTTATGGTCCATGGACTAACAATCTTATAGACCAACCACCATACAGGGAACGATACACGGAATGCAAATGGTGGGGTTAGCAGGCTATCGGGAGGGAAAGAAATGCACAGGCCGTCCGGAGGGAAAGAGCGAACTTGAACCAAACCTCAGCGCCAGGGTTAGAAGGCTATCGGAAAGAAATGCACAGGTCAAAGTTAGCAGGCTGTCCGGAGGGAAAGAGCGAACCTGAACCGAACCTGAGCCGAACATACATTTTGTTTTGAGGTTTGCCAAACTTCGAACCTCAAGGTTCAAGTTCGACGAACCTTGTGACTTAGTGTACATCTAGACTGGAGGGTGGTCCTTCTTGCATTGTTTTATCATGCAAAGTGGCATATTTTTCAGCCATACTACAACCATCAAATGCTGATTTCTGATATGAAATGGGCTGAAACATCTCTGCATTCTCATCAACTATGATATCTCTATTGTTCACCACTTTATTGGTAGCGACATACCTGCATTCTCATCAACTATGACATCTCTATTGTATGTCACTTTTTTAGTAGCCATTTCAATCATCCTATAAGCCTTATGTTGTTAACTATACCCCAATAAACATTAATTTCATGCATTTGACATTCAATTTAGTTTGTTTTTCTTCCAGAATTAATAATTATGCAACATAACACACACACACACACACAATGTTGAACACCTACTGGGCAGAGGCATTACATGATTGTGTGCTTGCTAAACAGCTCTCCCACAAATGCAGTGTAAAATATTGATCTTGAAGAGGCTTGGTCTAGCAAAAAGCCTCAAACTAGTCACTTAGACTATATACATATGATTTCTCCATTCTACAATTCCATTTTTTTGGGGAGTGTAAGGAGTGGTAAATTGAGGCTGAAATCTCTCTATCTCTTACGAAATTCAGCAAGCTCTTGTTAGAATAGAACTCTCCTCCAATATTTGTAGGAAGGATTGTAATCCATTTACTGGGTTGCTTTTCAACAACAATGTTGAAATTTCTAAACTCAACAAAAACCTTAGACTTCTTTTTCAAAATGTACACCCATATCTTCTTGGGAAAATCAATAGAAAGTGTGTAGAAAATGGGAATTGTCCTTATTGGACCACATATATTAATGTGCAGGAATTTGAGAACTTGCTTCACCACTCCAAGCTTTTCCTTCTTCAAAAGCCAATTGATGCTGTTTTTTAACCAATCAAGCTTCACATATCACCTCTTGCTCCTAAATCTTTGGTAAGCCAAACACCATGTTTCCTTTCATTAGAGAGGAAACTTATAGAAAATTCAAATGACCATACCTTTAATGCCACAATGTACTATTGTTTCTTCTAGTGTTGGCCACTAAAGTGTGTGATATTGCCTCATTGTCAACTAGCTTATACAGGCCCTCCTTTATTCTGTTTGAAATTTTCTTGTTCCTTTTATCAACTACAAAACATTTGTCGCCTTGGAAAGTGACATCCAAGTGTAAGCTATGTTTCGTAATCTCAATCACCAAACGAATTTTTTTTTCCACACTAGGACTATACAAAACATCCATGAAGAACAATGTTTTGCCTTTCATATTGATATGTACATTGCTCTTGCCTTCAAAATAGAACCCCTAACCACTGCAAAAAATCATTGTATCAGACTTGGTTTTATCTTCTACAAAATTAATAAATCAATTATTGCGATTAGCCACGGATGCGCTTGAATCAAAATACTAATCGGACTTATTACATTGCCCTCGCCTTCAAAATAGAACCCCTAACCACCGCAAAAACTCATTGTATCAGACTTGGTTTTATCTTCTACAAAATCAATAAACCAATTATTGTGATTAGCCACGGATGCACTTGAATCAAAATACCAATCAGACTTATTACATTTTCGGTCTCTTGTGATGTTACAAAGGCGCAAAAGTCATCTTCTTTGTGCTTGACAACATTGCCCTGATCCTTTTCAGATTACTACCCCTTTTCAGATTTCGGCCTTTGGTTGTTATGTTTATCCCACATTTGTGTTTGACAAACTTTACTTAAATGGCTAGTTTTTCAATAAAGACACTTTTTTTCATTTTCCATATTTGTTTGTACATGGAGATTCATTGCCATCATTCAATTTGCCTTGCTTTATTTTGCTCTTAAATTTGATTGCAAGGGCGCTCTCTGAAACTTATTTGCCGTTGCCACTGCCAAACTACATCTTCAACCTATCTTTTTTAAGCAATTTATTTCACAATTGCTCAAAAGTAAGATCAATAGATTTTGATGTCATATTGAATGTTCCAACAAAGTTTTCAAAAGATGGTGGGGGAATTGTTAAGGTAACAACAACAAGGTCTTCATCTACTTTTTTACCAGTGGCCAGTAATTGATCTCTAATGTCTTTGATTTTTAAAATGTGTTTGGGAAGGGAATCTTCTCCTTCTATATTAAATGAAAACAACGTATTTATAGGAAGGAAAGCTCTACCTTTATTCGATGTTTCTTGCATCTTTGCAATTGCTTCCAGTTTGTGTATTTCTCGTCATCATCCTGCACTTTTGGTAACAAATCATCAGTCAGACAATTTAATGAGCATCATAACTTCACGGTGTGTAGCATCAAATGCCTCCTACTCCAAAGTCAACTTTCTTGCATCTTTCAGTCCTCCTTGGCCATTGGGCTCCCTCACCTCTTTGCCCATGACAATTCCTAAAAGGCACATATGCAAGAAAATGGTTAAAGTTCTCTATTTTTTGGTACTAAATTTGTGGCCATTAAAGTTTTGACTCGCGTCCAACATGATGTTTGACATGGTAGCCATGTTTTAAAAATATTTTGAGCAACTTTGAATAAATTCAATCTCAAATAAGGTTACCTCTGTTACATTGTTACGACCCAACACTATTAGTTGCTTTAGTATGCATTGCACATCAATTTTGCTGCACCACCAATCTAGCTCAACTAAACCACCAATCACATGCAAATTTTTTGGCTACCAATCAAACTGATCCAGAAAAAAATGATGTTCTGAAAAAAATCTTTTCATAATCTAGAAATCTCATTACTTAGACTTTATGGCAGTGTGATTCGCTTTGCATCTCAATTTCTAACTCTGCGTACTGTTTTAGTTGGGATAATTTTATGTTATGGTTTACTATCCATGTTCTATTATGTGGCATTGTATCTACAACTTTGCGGCTTGCTTCATGCCTTGTTTTGGGTGACCTGTGCATGTGACTCCTGTGTGACATTTTGACGTGTCTCATGGCCTATTTCGAGCCTTCTGTGGTTGTGACTCCTGTTCTATTCGTTGGCCTCATTACAAGCACCTTGTTACTCTTACTATCATGTGCATGTTTATGAAGTGGACTTTGTTCTCTTGCCACCCATGAGCATTTAATTTAGGGTTGCACCTACAACTATCATCGACTTTGTTTGCATGTAATCTATTGCACCCAGACTTATATGTGTGTTTCTGCTTGCTATCATACATGTGCCTTTGTTTGCACTTCTTTTTATTACTCTTATGTGACCAACGTACATGCTTTCATAATTATGTTTCTCCATGTCTTTAACCTCCAATTTGGCCGAATATCTAACTTGCTATGTCTTTGGCACGGTTGATCCACCGAAAAAGTTTTTTATGTTGGTGCCAGTAGGTCGGGTTTGTGCCAAAACTCCACCCGTGTTAGAGTATGATGCCTAGATCTGTCAACTCAACCTCATGTCCTTGGGAGGGAATTTCTCTCCTTGATGTATTCTCTCCCCTTGTTGCCACTTTAAAAAAGAACTTTATACTTCCTAATGATCCGTAGGAACTTATTAATACTATATTCTACCTTTTTATTAATCAAAATAACTTATCTTGGTTTAATCCTCACTATCTCTGCCCCACGTTTTCTTTGTTTCTTTGCACGTTATGGTCCGTTGGCTCCTTTGTTTTCTATTGCCCCTCAGATTCCTTCATCGTGTCTCCCTATATTCCTCTCTTTGTGCTCTAATACCTTGTCTGAGATTCATGCAAATACAAAAGGCAGATAATAACACAAAAAAGGAGAGAAACCTGGATGATAAATCATAACCATATTGAAAGGCTTATTATATTGTCATATTTAGAATGTGGAAGATGTATGTTGAGTGCCTTTTTTTGTTTTTCATAGTTTTGGGTAGATCTTATGTTAGAAAAGTTGTAGTTGAATTGGACAACATTGTAATACAAAATTAAGGAGTTCAACCTTAGTCTACTATCCAAAACATATAACTTAATAGCCAAATACCCCCTATTTTTGATCTTATGGTTCCATCCTTTAAAGGCCTAGTAGGTATACTATGTTACATATTGAAATATTAAAAAACATGTTTGACAAAACATACCAAATGTAGTAAATTAAACTAGAAATTATTCCCTTGAAGGGATTCAGCCGCCAAGCCCACCCAAGTCTCCATTGCAACATCCTCGAAGCACATCTCCACTTCAGAATGAGCCAGGGGCTTGATTGCACCTGTGGTGTCCACTAGTTCTTGATTCGGGGAGTGTAGGATGTCCATATCCTCCTCGTTGGCCAGAGTAACACTTTAGAGGGAAGAGTCTCTAAAGGATGTAGAGTCTAGTGGGGGAGGTGAAGGTGGGCAGAAATATGTCTAACCAGACACTACAAAGAACCTATCTCGGATGCTAACTCCATATATTTTTGGCAATGGATCTGCATGGATGCGTTGACCTCATTCTTCATTTCCCTAAGTTCTAGAATATGGGTTGTAGTCTCTACTGCACGTTGATCCTTGATCCGATTTTCTACCTTAAGCTTCCTATCCAATTCTTCCTGCCAATGATTTCAGTGAATGGTGGAGATCATGACATTGAACGGTGCTTTTGTTGCATTATGCTCCCAAAACATAACATTTGCTTTTGTAGTGATACTGCACCATTGTTGCCTTTGTTTTATCTAAAGTCCAAGCCTAGCCTTTGATAGCCAGAGCACCCCAACCCACATCTAATGCTTGTTTGCAGTTGAAATCAAGAGCAGAGATAGTGAGAATAACATTGAACCAAATCACATAGCCATTCCCAATAAATCCACACACATAGCATAACTCTCCCATTGTATTGAACATAATTGGGCACATAGGAGGGAAAGGAATGAATTGAGGTGAGTGATGGAGGGGCCTTAACTTACCGCTCATTCTCCATTGCATAACAAGACAAATGTTGTAATATGCCATAATCACCTTGATGCGATGAGAATAATGGGAGGGGTAAGAAGCATATCCTTGCCCATTTGATTTATATAACCCTTCATTCAACCTAGAGGTTGGCTTGCACATTGGCCTCCCCATTTTTCTAGATCATGAAAAAGGCTACCTTCTCAAAGTCTTGAGTTAGATTGATGATCCTTTAGGTACGTTTGGAGAGTTTGAAATTTTGAAGAGGGATTTTGATGGAACAATGATGGAATACAAAACCGACCAATGTAGACCAAAAATGTCGGTTCCGTACAGAGCCAACCATTTTCGGTTGGAACCACTAGTTTTGTTGGAGACCCTTCATAATTTGTGATCTGATTGGTCGGTTCGAGGCTAGTTCTGATGACATTGACTTGCATTCTAAAAACATAGGCTTTGTTGTTTATTTTACTGCTAAGTAGAGAGGACACCTTGAAAGTCCTTGGATTCCCCATTTTTTCAAGTTTTCTATTTTTAGGGGTTTGCCTTGCATCGTAAGCTAATAAAAAAGCCTGACTTTTGGGAGATAGTCTCCACCCCAGATTTGTTTCAAATTGTTGATTGGGGTGGTAGCTCTTGGGCAACCAATTTGAGAGAATAACCTTGCTCGATAAAATAAAGGTCTCCATTTATCCCACATCCACGGGTGTCCTTGATAGCTCTGCCTAGAGGAGCAACTCCTAGAAGATAGGAACACATAGATAGTAATTGATATTTTAATTCATCCAGGGGATGAAGAGGTTTCATCTTTTCCACTTTCCATTTTCCTTTTGCTCCCAACTATATAAGTCATATAGGGTTGTCATCCCTTGTTCTGATAACCAATTTTTTATGCCAGCTAAGGACGAGTCTTGTGAAAGGGGGGGCATCCCATAATTTTCTTCCCATATCCTTATGAGTTTCCCATTTCCAAAATATCGAGATATTTGAGATTGAATAATGGATGCTAAAGCCTTACATAATCGCTAGATAGGAGAACGATTAATTTCTCAGAGGGGATCATCCAAGCCTTTGAGTCTTTCCTTGGTTAGGTACTTTTTGTGAATTACTTCTTTTGACCACTCCTTACTTGTAATGAGTCTCCACAAAACTTTGGCTTTGAATGCTACGTTCATTAGAAGGGGATCTCTAGTTCGCCTCTATTATATGGCACTGTCAATATGCCCCATTTACTAGATGATAATTTTTGCTATTTTCTTTTCTCCCTTGCGAAGGAACCTTTAAATTTCTTTCCCAATCATTTGCAGAATGACTATTGGTGCTAGAAGGGTGGAACTCTGAGAGATTGGGAGGGTTGACAAGATGGATCTGATTGGCACCACCTTACAAGATGGATTAAGCTATTGTGATACCCAATTGGTCATTTTGTTCTTGATCTTTTGCGAAATTGGCATCGAATCAATTGCCTTCCAATACCTTGGAGTAATTGGGATTCCCAGAAAAGTCTTCCATTGACTGGCCAAAGAGAATTCTAAAGTCAAGCTATTTGCTGCATTGTTTGTTTAGAGGCATTCCATCCGTATATGTTGCTTTTGGATCTGTTTGTTTTCCCCTGGAAGCATCGAGGTAATTATCCAATACATTCTTGAATTTGAGCACTATAATTGTTGAGGCTCTTTCTAGCAAATAATGTTGTTTCCAAATTGGGAGTGATTAATCACCTTGACTCCTTTGACAATTTTTGTCCCCATCAAATTCCTAGAGCTTCTCTCTTGTTCAGAAAGTCTCCCCCAAGTCTCTGTTGATAAATGTATAACATAGGGGATAGAGGGCATCCCTATCGTAGCCCTCGTATGCCTTAAAAGAATGAGGTTGACTTGCCATTCACCAAGTGGACGATCTAGGGATTACTTATATAATGCTTTTATCCACCCAATAAATTGTGACACAAAGCCAATTTCTAAAGAACTTTGAAGAGGAATCTATCAAGTGCATTGCCCGTATCTATTTTTATGGCCATTCCCCTCTTTGTTTGACTGTATGGTGTGGATAGCCTCTTGAATAAGAATAATATTATTTGCTATATGTCTTTGCTTTACAAATCCTCTTTGATTCTTCGATATAAGATGAGGGAGTAGATGGCTCGATCGATTTGTTAGAATTTTTGTCAAAATTTTGTAAGAGGCGTTACATAAAGATATTTGCCTAAAGTTGGCAAAAGAGATGGGATTGCTTTCTTTAGAGATTAACACTAGAAAGGAAAATTTATCCCTCATCCCAATTTTAACTTCCTTCTTATTCCATTTAGAATTTTTGAGATTGTGCTTGATAATGTTCTAGTAGGTCATGTAGAAGTGAATTGTGAATCTATCCGGTCTTTGTGCATTGCCCAGTTCAAGACCTCGGGTAGCATTGATAACCTCCTTTTCTTTTACACTTTTGTATTAGGGTGCTATTGTCACTAGTTGTAACTATACCGGGGACGACTTGGATCATGTCATGTGTTACTACTTTTAGGGTTGGTGATCCTTCTATGTGTACACTTCCATAATTTTCATAGGTTGCATTCAAAGGTTCGTCAAATTGAGAAACTCTTTCCCCATTCTCCAAAGTTATTTCTTGGACATGATTTTTGATTTGTTGGGTTTGACTACGCTTATGCAAAAATTTTGTGTTTTCGTCACTCGCTTTTAGCCACAAGCTTCTAGACTTTACTCTCTAGTGCTCTTCTTCCCTTTTGTATGCCTGATGTAATTTTTTAGCTAGCTCTCTTTCCTTTGCCAATAACGAGGGAGTTATCTCTTGAGTCTTTGTTATGGACTACAAGTTGTCCAACTTTTCTTACATTTCTTCCGTCTCTTTGGATAGAGAAAGAAAAGAGTTCTTGGCTCGTTCTTTTAGCTTCTTTGGTTGCTCTGAGTTTTGTTTCCCATACAAATGACAGAGAACCTTGAATCGGGTGACTCCATTCCCTCTTCTATTTCTTCCCAATTTTGGTTATCTTGGAACCATAGCAGGTTAAATTTAAAGAGGATTGGGCCATAGTTCGTGTCTGCCTTGAATTAGGATTGGTTTATGGTAGGAAGTTAGAGAAGGGAGGATAGAGGAAGCAATACGTTGATTTCCCACAAAGAGGAGTTTTATATTAGGAACCAATCTAGCCTTTTTGTGATGTGCCCTGGCGTGATTCTTCTATTAGTCTAGATATATTTCCCTTTTTTCGGTTATTGGTTCATAACAAATCCCAATCCACAATTAGGTCACCCACTGCCTTTCTAACCGGATCTCTTATAAAGGATCCCCCTTGTTTTTCCTTTGGGAGAGAATCATATTGAGATCTCCAATTAGGATCTTGTTGGAGATTGGACTGGAGTCTTCGATAGGCCCAACATTTGTATTTTTCTCTATAATGCATTGGCATATAGATATTAAATAATTGAATCTATTGTCTGGTTGATTTGGAGGCCAGTAATGTATAGACCCAATGCTAAGATACATATGTCTAGAGGAATTCAATAACTGTTTGGTCCCAAAGTGTGCAAATGCCTCTAGAAGCCTATCTTGCACTTACTATTGTTTTGTTGCTACATTTATAGAGTTAGTTTTTCAGATCCATCATGATGTTTTCTTCTAATTTTGTTTTTTGGAGGAGAATGATATTTGGACGCTTTGACTGAATCATATCTCATTGTTTCTTGCTTTGTTTCACTTCCCATTCCCTTGCAATTCTAGGATAATTGTTTCATTGTTTACTTGTTGGGATTTTAGTTCCATTGCTAAAGGTAGCATACAACATTGGTTGAGACCTTAGAACATTGCCCCTATTGATTGCTTATTCTCTTATTTCTTTGTTGGATTTTCTACCAATTCTTCTGGATTCTTCAATCCTCTTCCTCTTCCTCATCCTATTGTTGAAGATAAGATAATTTTATTAATGTCCAACAAGATGACCATAAATAGGTCAAAGGGATTGGTAAGTACAAAAGTGTGGAATACAAAGTGGGAGCGCAAAGATTTCTCCTATAAAATGTATATAAAAGCAGCGAGGGAAACACAGATCTAAACTATGTTATACTAGATAAGATTATGTAGTCAAGTACAATGAAACGAGAGAGCAGATTGGCGATGAAAAAACATGCAAGTACTGCTGAGAACTCAAGAAAAACTCCTCTAGTAGTGGGAGGGGATGATGTCTTGCATGAGGGGCACTGAACAACCGCCGTTGATGCTCCCACTCCTAACATCTGAGGTTGAAGAGAAGGAACTGATAGATGAATAGCTGGAGGATCTGGAAGAGTTTGAAAATCTAGTTTGAGATATGTTTCATTGCCTAGATGAGGTAATCCTGTGTCAAGATCTCGAGGAAGCCCTCTCTTTACATGCGTTGTGTGAACTGTCATGGGATCTAAGACGATAAATCCGTAAGGGCCTCACTGGTTGAGCTTGGATGGTCTCCTTGGTCCTCATTGATCTAATGTATGATGAAGTGCTATTGTCTGTCTACCTCTTGGTGCCTCTACCGAATGTGAACATGAAAAGATAAAAGTGATTAGCTTAGAGGTGTATGGTCTAGGTGTTGGTGGTTGGATAGATTGAGATCTAAGGTTGAGGGCCTCCCTCATGTAGAGCTCACTTGAAACCGCCAACGTGGAATTTTGAGAGCATGCATCCGGTGTCTAAGTGTATAAGGGGGCCGAATAATAAGGTCATCCCTCAATGTCATGAAGTGCTCTGCGTAAAAGGCTATCTTGGGGTTTAACCCCCTTAGAGGATCCTACCTAGGTAACCCAAATATATTGTTTGAAGATGTCCTCTTTGATAATCTTATTCAACTCTTATTTGGTTTGTAAGAGTTGATTGGGGGCATTAAGAGAATGCCCGAAGGGGGGAATTGAGATCTCAACTGACGAAAGTAGAGAAGTGACTGTCACAAACCAACAACAAGCTCGACTTGAAGGGAAAGAAGTGGTTATGGCCTTTGAAGATGTAATGTCCCTTTCCAAATGGGAGCTCCAGAGAGGAGGCTTAATGGTCTAAACAACCCCGTTAGACTATAGCTAGGGCTAGAAAGGGGTAAACATGGTTACTAGAGGTCATTCCAGTCAAAGGTGTTATAATCAGAAAGTGACATTGAACTAAAAGTGGCTAAAAGCGCTTTTAAGCCAACTTGAGCTAAAAATAGAACATATGAGGTAAAATTTGAAGTCATCAACGAATTAGGGTTTCGAGCAGCTATAAGAGAAGGTACAATGACCTAATTGATCATTATGCAGATTTTGACTTGTCATTGAGGAGAAAGGCGCATCTCAGGAGGGGTAGCTCAGTGGATTCCAAGAGGAATACACCAGTGGATGATTTCGGTGTTGAGAGACACACCCTAGTCATCGGGGATATCACACAAGTCTTCCATCAGTCTTCAACAACAATTCTACAGGATTCAGCAGCAGGGGCACACTTGTTCAGGGAGAGGGCGTAACTTCCGAGGAGGTTTAGTGGATCGACTTGTCCCATTCAGGGAGAGTTCAGAGATTCCCCTTCGACCCAGTTGAGAGGAAGGCCATACGTATCTTTTGCCTGGTTTCTCGTTAGAATTCGATGGAGGAATCATTAGAGGTGCATTTTCCAGACATTGGGAGGGCAACACTCGGGCAGGACACGTTTGGGGTTCCCAAGCAATCATCAGATTAGATCCAAGGAAACCCTTCCGACCCATTTCACAGCAGGCCAGGGCAATCAGTTTGAGACACTTACCCACCGATTCCGACGGTGGAATCACTTGGGCACAATTTTCCTGTAGCAGAGGGGTGCACTTCCCCAGGGGGATCCATCCGGGGTCCAGACACACCAGTAGAGGTCTGTACAATCACCAGGACTGAGAGGTAGAGCAGGGCGCACTATTTGGGACAGTTTCCAGGCAATTCTGAGAGGTTTAGCCACCAGGGCAAACTTTCCAGACTTGCAACAGTTGCAATACGAGCTGCGGCAGCCCGCAACAGATATTCATCTCATCCATTGCATTCCACAACATCCTTCTAGTATCGGGTATTATTGTTTTAATTGCTATTGTATTTCGTCTAAGATCCTTTTGTCATTTGATCTAGCCGAGTGATTTATTTTACTTAGTCGCATTCGACATTGTACTCACAGAGATATCATAATATAAGATTTGTAGTCTTTTGTCTCATTTACTATTTGTATGATCATTTATATGCTGTAACAATGAATTACCTACAATAGACATATC
>WSFP011541987.1:0-11621 GCA_009831015.1 Picea engelmannii | reverse complement strand
GCCTGATCTCTTTCAATTCAAGGTTTCCCTAGTAACATGGTAAATGGAGCGTTGTCCTCAATAAATTTAACAATCTCAAAATCCTCCTCTGTCGAAGTCCCATTGGCATTCATAGGTATCTGGGTGAGGTTTCCACATAGGTTGATCACCTTTCCTTTGAATAGTGTTATTCCTCCTAATGAAGGAATCATAGCAGGCCTTTCTATAGCTTCCCAAGTTCTTTCTGTCATGATATTCACTTGTGTTTCCTCATCTAGAACACAGTCAATGTCGAAGTCTCCTATTCTTGCTTCAAGGCATTCTTTTTCTTTGAAGATCTCTGATAAGCTGACATGTCGGTGGTCATTCAAGGTTTCTTTTATCTGTAGAAATACTTTATCGGATTCTTTCTAGGGTTCTTCCATAATCATAGTTTATGGATCTACCTTAGGGTTTTCTTGTCTCATGTTCATTTCTTCAATCTTAGCAATCATTCTAGGGAAATCCAATACTTCATGGTCCATAGATTTGCAACAAAGACAACTAGGTCTTCTTCCAGGGAATTCCTTAGCAAGATGTCCTGGTTTTCTGCAACTATAACAGAGGGTTAATCCTCTCTTTATTTTAAATGATCCCCAGCCTTTCCTGTACTGCACGCTAGGATCATGGTAGCTAACCTGAAAACATTTCTTTCTAGGATCCTGCATCCACTTGTTAGTCCAAACATTATTTCTATGCATATGTATAACAAATCTTTCACTATTCTTATCAGATCTACTCATATCAAATCTTCTTTCATCTATTAGTGCCCTAGTTTTCAAGATAGGACAAAATCTATCAAACCTAGCTAGATCCATACTGTTGAAACAAAAAAAAATTCCACTTATCTTTCTTCTACAGAGCACAAATCTTTCATATCTAAAACTTTTCAATATTCTTACCTTTATCAGAGCACAAAGCATTCAGATCTTACCTCTTTTCTTTAGATCTTACCTCTTTTCTTGGCACAGAGCTTCTCAAACTAAGTAGAGTATTGTGCACTAGGGTGACATATCTACGCACAGAGCTTTCACAATTTTAGGTCGGATATTTGCACAAAGCTTCTTCTTTCTCAGTTCCCAACAATCACAGTTTCAGGAAGGATCTTTGCACAAAGCTTCTTCTTCCTCAGTTCCCAACAATCAGAGTTTCAGATTGGATATTTGCACAAATCTTCTTCTTCCTCAGTTCCCAACAATCACAGTTTGAGGTCCTGGCAACAGAACCATTTGTTGGCACAAGGGTAGACCCAGGGTTCAATGCTACAACAGTGCACCAACAAAACCCTAACTACCGACCCTTTCGGCAACACCTACGAAGCAGATGAAGTCTCACCCGAGGTAGAGGCAGGAGTGGTTGCAGGACTCAGATGTCTACAACCTTAGCTGGGACACGGATCTGTGATTCTAACACTTAATAGAGCACTTAGCAGTAAACATTCATCAATATCCATTTCTTAGTAACAATGCAGACAAACCCTAATTACAGAGCATCGCAGTATCCAACCAAATCTAGCATCTAACAGCACTTAGCATGACAAAACAAACCATGTCTTAAGAGATTCAGGCATTGAGCATATGTATATAAGTCATATCTAACATCCATATACATCATTAAGAACAAAGCATTAAAAGATCTATCTATCCATAGCGAAGCACTAAGCACATTAACATATAAGTACATCAATACATTGCACAAAGCAAAGTAACACAGCATATACGTGGTTCACCCCCACCCTGGGGCTACATCCACCAACTCTTCTTCTCTTATATGATCTTATGTTAATCAGTTACATGCACAAAATTCAAAACCCTACTCCGCATAGGCCAGGAGATCTGCGTGCACCTCGCCAGATCCTCCTTCCCCGAGCTAGGATATAGCTCTAAGCCTTCTATAGTCTCTTTCACTCTTCTCTGTAAGATTCACACGGTATGCACAGAGCACTTACAATCCTTTGATCACATACATCAATCACTAGCACTTATATCACACAGATATTCCTATGTGCCTATGTGCCTCTCCTTACATTGCCTAGACATCTATTTATGCTTTACAAAATAGGACTAAACATGGGTAAACCCATGGGCCGACATCCCCATACCCATTACATAATCCCAAATCCCAAAAATGACCCAAAACAGGGCCGAGATCCCGTGATCTCTGCTTCATCTTGTGCTCCTCCTTCTACAGGTTGTCGAAGTCCCAAAATAGGTAAAACTTGACCAAGGATCTCCCAAAACTTGGTCAAGGGCCAACAAGGATACAGTAGCAACAACAAGAATTTGTGTTGATATAAGCACGAGTAGTAGTAGGATCATGTTATTTTCTACTAAGGAATTCTTACAAGAAGAAAGAAAATCAGCATTATGTTTAGCAGTGATTCTGAAAGAAGTGAAAAGTGTAGAGAAGCCAAATGTTGTACCTACAGAAATAAAGTTGTTGGTGGATGAATTTAAGGAGATTATTTATAATGATCTTCCGAAAGGATTGCCTCTAGTGAGTAGTATTTCTCATCAAATTGATTTAATGTTTGGATCAAGTTTACCTAATAAAGCACCTTACAGGATGACTCCAGCAGAGAATGAAGAAGTGAATCGGCAAGTGCAGGAATTGCTTGACTGAGAGTTAATTCGTGAGAGTTTGAGTCCATGTGAAGTACCAGCATTATTGACTCCAAAGAAAACAGGGGAATGGTAAATGTGTATTGATTCATGTGCTATAAATAAGATCACTATCAAGTATCAGTTTCCATTGCCCATAATGGATAACCCTATGGATTTCCTGAGTGATTCAGAATATTTTTCAAAAATTGATTTGAAGAGTGGTTATCACCATATTCAGATTAGATAAGGTGACAAATGGAAGACAACATTCAAGATGAAAGATGGACTATTTGAATGGTTAGTGATGTCGTTTGGGTTAACTAATACACCCAACACGTTCATGAGATTGATGAACAAAGACTTGAAGCCATTTTTGGGTAAGTTTGTGGTTGTATATTTGGATGATATATTGATATTTAGAAGGGATAGAATAGATCATGTTGAGAAGGTGAAAGCAGTGTTACAACGCTTGAAAGAAGAGAAATTATTGATAAACCTAAAGAAGTGTACATTCATGCAGCAAGAGTTAGTGTACCTGTGTTTTGTGGTTTCGAAGGAAGGATTGAAAATGGATCCTGAGAAAGTGAAGTCTATCCTTGAATGGCCAATGCCAAGATACACATTTGATGTGAGGAGCTTCCATGGATTGGTAGGATTTTACTGGAAATTCATTACGAAATTTAGCCAAATATGTGTGCCTCTTACATAATGTATGAAGAAGGGAGTGTTTCAGTGGACTACAGTAGTAGAGAAGTCATTGGAAGAATTGAAGAAGAGAGTAACAACACATCAATTATTGGCATTACCAGATTTTAATAAAGTGTTTCAGGTTGATTGTGATGATAGTGGAACAACAATTGGAGCAGTTCTAAGTCAAGAAGGCAGACCCATTGCATTTTTCAGGGAGAATTTGATCAATTCCATAAAGAAGTATTATTTTTATGATCATGAATTTTATGCTATTGTGCAAGCTTTGAAGAAGTGGTGACATTATCTACTTTTGAAGGAGTTTGTCTTGTTCATGGATCAAAAAGATTTGCAGTACATTAATAGCCAAGGTAATTTGAATCAAAAGCATACCAAATGGATAGAATTCTTGCAAAATTACTCTTTTGTGTTGAAACACAGGTCTGAGAAGTCCAATAAGGTAGTTGATGCATTAAGTCGAAGGATAGTGTTACTCAATACCATGTCGGTAGAAGTGGTAAGCATGAACTGTCTAAAGACATTGTATGAAGAAGATGCAAATTTCTCATAATCTTGGAAGGCATGTAAGGAGCCTTTTAGTTTAGACAAAACACCATAATTGGACTACCATATCCAAGAGGGTTTTTTTTTTAAATCAGAAGTTGTGTATTCCCAGAAGTTCCATACGGTTGAATCTTATTAAAGAGTTACATAGTGGTGGTTTAGGAGGACATTTTGGGATGGATAAGATTGCAACCTTGCTAAAGGAGAGGTACTTTTGGCCCATCTATAATAAGGATGTTCGAAATTTTGTTGAAGGTTGCAAGATTTGCCAACTAGCCAAAGAAAAAAGTCAGAACACGGGACTCTATACTCCATTGTCAGTACCCAAAGGACCTTGGGAGGATATCAGTATGGATTTTGTTTTAGGATTGCCTATGACTTGAAGAAAGCATGATTCAACAGTGGTAGTGGTGGATAGATTTTCTAAAATGACACACTTCATAGTGTGTAACAAGACTAGTGATGCTAGTGAAGTAGTTGCATTGTTTTTCAAAGAAGTGGTCATAATGCATGGATTGCAACAGAGTATTACTTCATATCGTGATACCAGATTTCTTTGGCATTTTTGGAGGAAAATCTGGAAAAAGTTAGGCTCAGATTTGTTATACATTTCAGTGTATCATCCTCAAATGGATAGTTAGACATAAGTAGTGAACAAGAGTCTAGGAATTTTTTTGAGAAGTTTAAGTGGAGAGAATCCTAGTCAATGGGATTTGGCATTGCCCCAAGCTAAATTCACATATAATGATTCAATGAACATATCTACGGGAAATAGTCCATTTAAGATTGTTTATGGACGGTTGCCAAAAGGTGTGGTATATTTGGTTGCATTGTCGGATTTGGAAGGAAAGAAGAGTGTTGATGCAAATGATTTTGTGGAAAGTATGCATGAATTACAAGAACAGGTAAAGAAGAAATTGCATACTAGCAATGACAGTTATAAACAAAGAGCAAATCAACATAGGAGACAAAAGGTATTCCAAGAAGGTGATATGGTCATGTCTCACTTGAGTAAGGAGCAATTTCCTCAAGAAGAGCAAATGAAGGTACCCTCAGCGATTGGGAACAACATCTACCAATTAAATCAGAGGAGCAGATTGAAGAAATTCTTGCTACAAGAGTTGGTAAGAAGACTCACCGGAAGGAGTACATGGAACATTTGATCAAGTGGAAGAATCGAGGAGCAAAAGATGCATCGTGGGTGACTAAAGATCAGTTAGCACGTGCGCATAACTCTTCACTTCAGCAGTGATCTGCACATTAGTTGGAGCTCATGTTTTTCTTAACAGAGGTGTTTGATGCAGGAGCATCCTTGGGCTCGAGCAATCTGCATCACCCAAAAATATTTCTATTCTGCAAATAGGAAATAAGTCGAATAAGTATTGTGTTAGTGGTCCATTTTATTTAGTCAATTTGATGTAACTTCGAACTGTTGATTACTCTTTCTATGTCGAAACATGTGTTGAAACTCATGTTGAAACTTGTGTTGAAACACGTGTTGAAAATCATGTTGAAACACGTGTTGAAACTCATGCTTAAACTGCCACGTATAGAGAAATTTTGCAAGTGTCATGTTGAAACACGTGATGAAACTCAGGCTGATACATGCACACATAATGAAATTTTACAAGTGTCATGATATTTCTTTATTTGCAAACATTGTGGTCGTACGCATTTGATTTTTCCATGTTGGTATGCATTCATGATGAGTCGCAGATAAATCATGGCTAAAGGACAAAACGTGACCCGAGTCCAAAAGGAAGTTGAAGCAATCTAGAAGACAGAGAGAAGGTATGAGTAACACCTCGTTCTTGGAGGGAAGGAAAATCATTTTAGAGCCGAGGAGGGGTTTTAAAAAGAAATGGAGCATGATTTTGAAGGGTTTGGTGAACCACGAAGTAAGGAAATCGTAGAAGGTGGACTAGAGAGAAGATTCCAGGTTGGTTGAGCATGCAAGAAGGGAAAAATAGAATCTCATCCCATACACACAGACTGTTACCCTCTAAATGATTTTGGAGTGGTTTTTAGCCACACGAGCAGAAATCCATAGTTTTCTTTTAACCTAGGCTCGATGTAATGTAAATCATGTATTTACTTCGAATCAATAAAAGAGTGGTGATTCATTCCGTGGTTTTTTTTTTTTTTCGTTGTACATTTTGTAGCTGGGTGTGTGTTGTAATTGTGTGTGTGTGTGTGTTGCAGCCCAGTTACCTTTGCATTACATTGACTCCTTTTATCTTTAGCATATAAGTCTACCTTACACTTTGTTTCCTTTTCTTCCATTTGTTTTCCTTTCCATGCCTTCTTATGCTTTTCTTCTTGAATTTTGGAAGTTTTTATGGGAAGCTCTTGTAGTCTACCATCACTAGATTTGTGACCATGATTGTTGCATTTGTGGCATTCAACATTGTAATTTTACAGTGGAGAGAATGAATTATAGTTTTTGTTCTCTTGATTACTATTGTTCTTATTGTTCTTATAACCATATCTTTGAACATTTTTATGATTGTATTGTCCATAAGCTCTACAATGTAATGCTTTATGCCCAAAATTATTGCAAGAGAAACAATAGCCAATAAAGAGACATTGATACCTTTTTGGGGGAGTTCTTATTGTAGTTGTATTCTTTCTATATTCATTTTATTTTGAGAGGAGAGCAGATTTCTATTGATTAGAATCAGACTTTATTTTGCTTTCTTCCTTTTTGAAAGAGCTTTGAAGGGCAGCTGCATAATTTTTTGGATTTTTCTCAGTTTTCTGAGATGTAGAGTTAGATCCTTTGTTAGAATTCTTTTGACCATAACCCAGTCTGGACTTATTTCTTGATGATCTTTGGCTGTTAAGAATATCATCCAATATTTTTGAACTGATTTCAAATCTTGATTGGTTGTTTCCTTTCTCAAGTTCTCTTTTTAGAAAAACAATTTCAACCTCTAGATTTTCACAATCTAATTGTTTTTCATTGAGTTGTTTACTTATGACCTATTCAATTATTTTGGCTTCTTAGAGTTGAGTCTTCAAGTCAATAATGATTTGTTCTAATTCCTTTATGGTTATTAAAACTTCATTTTCTCTTGATTTTGTTTCTTCGTGTTCTAATAGTTGTTCTCTTAATGATTTGTTCTTCTTTTTATATTTTCTCGGTTCTTCAAGAGAACTAATAAGTTCTCCTTCAAGATATACTTCTTCTTCAACTCCATAGTTTTCTTCATTATCCTAAGCAACATTATTTTGAGTTTCTATGCCCACAAACAAAAGTTTAGTCTCGTCATCTTCACTCATGTCAGGTGAACTATTGTCTTCTTTGGAGTAGAAGTTTTTCTTATTCTTGTAGAATTTATTTTTGTTTCCAGTTTTTCTCTTCTTAAGTTCTTCATCATCGTTATCTACCTACTTGGGATAGGGACATTTAAAGGCAAAATTCCCAACTTTGCCACAGTTGAAACACTTGAGGGGTAACTTTCCTTTATATTTCCCAGACACTTTCTGGAGTTTCCTTATAAAATTGGTCTCTTTTTCATTTGATATGTCTGAGTGATTTTCATTTGGCACATTCTCATGGTTCTTTGTTGCTTTTGATGCTTTGAAGGTTGTTTCCCTTGTTTATGACTTTTCTTTCCTGGTTATCATTTCATAGGCTATAAGAATCCCATGAAGTTCATCCATTGTAAATTTGTCAAGGTCTTCTCGATCTTCCATGGTAGATTACCTTGGCATCATATCTCATTGGTAATGATCTCAGCACCTTTTGGACAATAATTTTGTCTTTTATATCTTCTCCCAATGTTCTAATTGAATTCACTATTTCATCCACTCTATGTTTTCTACCTCTTTCATCTTCAGACTCTCAAAATTCCCTCTGTACGTTTGAATTTTTTCTTTATTAACTTTTCCATCTCCTTGATAGATGATTTTAATTTTGTCCCAGATTTCTTTTGTTGATTTACAATGAATCACTTTTACAAATATGGGGCTTGCTAATTCACCCAAAATTGCATTAACAACCCTTGAATTACCATTGCAGATTTTCTTTGCCACATCATCTAAAGGTGCAGTAGTTGGTGCAGTGTAACAATTTACCACATATAGCCAAACATCACATCCAAGAGCCATCAAATAACTTTTCATCCTTATACTCCAAAATGTATAATCATTTCCTTTGAACAATGGTACTATGTTGGAGGGAATTCCTTCTTGTTGATCCATTAGATTTCTCAGAATCTGCCTTCAAGTGGTTAGACTATGGTGAAGGAACCCGCTCTAATACCAATTGTTGGAATGTTTTTCAATACTGAGAGGAGGGGGTGAATCAATATTGCTTCTTTTTATCAAATTAAATTAATTATTTATTAATTTATAACATTTTATCAACAAGAATGTACAGAACTCTGAATTTTAAATGTAACACTCATAAAAATTATATTTCATTTACAAGTTACAGTTTGTAAGAGACACCAATATCTCTTCTTTTGAGCACCAACTCAAGGAGACACCAATCCCATGTTTTCCGAGCACCAACTTGAGGAAGCACCAAATCCCTATAGATCAAGATCTAACCTATAGAGGACTTCAATCCTCTTGTTTTCAAGCACCAACTCCCTTTTTTAGGCTTCAACCTGTAGAGGACTTCAATCCTCCCTTGCTCCTCCCTTCCACCCTCACTTCATGTGAATGTTTCACGTTCTTCCTTGGACTCTGTCTATTTTTTTATATTCTGAATTAGACCACATAGACATCTTCCTTCCACCATATTTTTTGGTTTATATAGTCTTCCAACGGGTATAAAATTTGAAACAATGTGTCTTTTGATAATGTCGCATTGCACCTCTTCATTTATTTAATAATAATGTTGTTTTATAACAACTTTCTTCCTTTATTATTATTATTTTTAAGTAATCGAGTGACCTTGGTTTTTTCTTCAACATCTTTTTAAATTAAGAATCATATTCTCAATTGGCACTGGTAAGTCGGGCACCTTTTCTTGGAGTATTTTCCTTTCAATGGTTATCAGATTTCTAGCCTTTTTAAGCGTATTGCATGTATTGAAATAGACAGGTGTTAAATTCATGCCCCCCTTTTAAATCTTTGGTCTTTAATTTATGAAACCTCAAGCCACACACTCAATCTAGCACCTTTGTCGTGGGATAATTTAATTGTGCAACCAATCTTTACTACTCATCACGAGACCACAGGCTAAACTATGGTCTAACTGGATCTTTAAACACCTTTGTAGCCATTACGCTAAGTTATTCACTCCATAGGACCGACATTTGTGAAAAAAAGGCTTATTAATATGTATGGTATTACCACTTACCACTTTTGGTATCCCTCTTAGTGGCGCAGGTGATCAGAATGGTTTTAGAAACCCGCTATCAGGGTATCCGCATTCACAAGATGCTACCATGTGTCTAACGTGGTAATTTGCAAACCACCTACGCAGATTCCAACCTTCTCATTAACCTCTTCTCCCTTTAGTGGTGCGCGCTACATCTCCATCGTAGATCTATCTTCACGATGAGCGATTAGATTTGAACCTCCCACGATATTTATTGCACCTCAATATGATGGTTGGGTTTTGTTGATGATTACAGTTGTGTGAGACATCCTCCAGGACATAGACTGAGTGAGTCGACTTGTGAGGAATCCCATGAGTTGTGTGTGCCCATGAGATGGGTGTGTTGCTCATCTCTGAGATGAATATGGAACGTTGTGTGCCCCTATGTGGGGTGAGGAAGCCCATGATTTGGGTGTTCCCATGAGATGGGTGTGCGGTTCCTCTCTGAGATGGAGATGGAATGTTGTGTGCCCCTGTTGGGTGAGGAAGCCCATGATCTGGGTGTGTGGATCCTCTCTGAGATGGAGATGGAATGTTGTGTGCCCCTGTGGGGTGAAGAAGCCCATGAGTAGGGTGTTTGGTTCCTCTCTGAGATGGAGATGGAATGTTGTGTGACCATGTGGGGTGAGGAAGCCCATGATTTGGGTGTGTCATTCTCTCTAAGATGAAGATGAAACGATGTACTGTTCTCCTGTGTGCAGATATTTGATATGATGTGATGCTCCAGATGATTCTCATGTGAGATGCAGTGAGAAAGTGATCTGTTGAGTTGGACGTGCATGTGGCTAACCACAGATGAACGTGATCCTAGTGGTTGAGAACTAGTGAGTGTGATTCTTCTATGAGACACAGTGATAAAGCGATATGTTGAGTTGGACGTGCATGTGGTTGAGCACAGGTGAATGTGGTCCTAGTGGCTGAGCACTAGTGAGTGTGATTCTCCTGTGAGACACAGTGAGATAGAGATGTGGACATCCCTGTGGTTGAGAACAGATGGATGTGCCCCTAGTGGTTGAGCAGTAGTGGATGTATGAGGTCCCTTTTTATATTGTCCAAGAGTCAGACTTACCTGTAATCCTACTTGTGATGTAAAGGGTACATGTTGGCCCCACCATAAAGTAAAAGATAATTAATATGGTAAGTATTAATTATGTTTTGAGTTATTGAGGTTGGCCCTATTGTGCCAATAGACACATCATTTGATGTGATAAGTCTTATATAAATAAAGGTGAATCCCCATTGAGGAAACATACTTAACATCGTGTCATCTCATGATTTCAAAAGTTGTGGTCTGAAATTGTGAGAATTACAACATCCTCTTGTGTGCTAGCTTTGGTGATGGTGTGGGAGGTCTTTCTCTTGAGAATATAGCAAAGGATTGGTTGGGTTTTCTTCCCTTGTTGAGAAGGGTTTCCCAGGATACTTCTTGTGTTCTTGTGCATGGTTATTCTTCCTGTGATCTTGGTTTGTTGCAGTAGTTATGCTTCAGTTTATGCTACATAGTAAGAAAATAAAAATGCATCAACTTACGATAAATTCAACATGGTATCAGAGTGGGTTCTTGAAGAAGACCATATGCACAGTGAAAAGAAAAACTTGACAATCGTGGAAGCTTGTGGACTGCTAAGAGAGGGTCGAACCTTCTAAATTTTATGTGGTAAAGAATGAGGCTGGCCACAGGCCTCTAAGGTTGTCGCAGTCTAAAAGGAAGATCCATGTGGTAGAAGGAAAGGACCAGACCCTAAGGAAAATTTCTAAAGATTGTTGCAAGAATACTAGCTTAGGTCGAGCCATGTTTAGGGTTTTCTAAAGCATGACCGCAGACCTAGTTGAGGTTGTCGCAGCCATGAAGTAAGTTTCATATTGTGAGGGAGCCATCATTTGACAGTCCCAAGGCTAAATCATTGACATATATGAGGCACGTATCTGAGCGGGTTAAGAGGAAATTATGGGCAATATTGGGGGTTTTTACAACCACCCTAT
The DNA here is from genome assembly GCA_009831015.1 of Picea engelmannii. Classification (NCBI taxonomy): domain Eukaryota; kingdom Viridiplantae; phylum Streptophyta; class Pinopsida; order Pinales; family Pinaceae; genus Picea; species Picea engelmannii. The sequence continues at coordinate 431 of WSFP011541987.1, read as the reverse complement.
CAACAATATAAAGGGTTCCCATTATGGCTATAACATTCAATACAACAACAGATTTTTTGGGGCAATTTTGAGGGATATTTGAGTGCCATTACATGTATGTGACAGACAAGGAAAGGAGGCATGCCATCACCACAAATTTAAACTCCTAAAACAGTAGACTTAAAACCAAAAACAACAAACTTGTTACAGTACTTTTGAGGCAGGGGTTATATATATATATATATATATTTTTTATTTTTTTTAATTTTTTGTTTCTAACATTCAGTGACAGGAATGTGAAAAAGAATATAAAGAGTGAAGAATATGTGATTGAGGACATATATGTGCAAGTATAAGATGGAGTGCATAGAGGATCAAAAGAGATAAGAGTTTGAAACAAATTAGATGCATAAGTGATATGTAAAGGGATACATTGAGTAAGAAAGAAAATT
>ML901044.1:0-11622 GCA_009831015.1 Picea engelmannii | reverse complement strand
ATAGTTCAAAATGTTGAAATATTCACTTAAATAAGATTTAATATATATTTAGATAATTTTGATATTAAACTTCATCTAATTCAATATGTGATTCATGAAGACCAAAATTTGTATCAAACATTTCAAAATCATTGAAAGGATTGGGATATCTAGCACTAAGTATTCATCCATATACCACCATTATCAACATGATGATGATGGGTATTTTTTAAGGATTCAAAAATATGTATGTTTTTTATTGAATAATTTTCTACAATCTATATGTATGACTTTTCAAACCAAAATAGTCACACACACACACACACACATATATTGGTCTGAAAAATCATACATATAGATTGTAAAAAACTATTCAATAAAAAACATATAATTTACTACTAAAACTTATAAATTTTTGGTGAATGTTATCAATTTAATCATATATATATATATATATATATATATATATATGATTTTTTAATTAAATTCACAAATATGTTTTTCAAAAAATTGCCAATGAGTGAAATTTTGCCCCTAAAAAATACCCTTATTGTCATGATCCATAAAATCCATAAAATATGATTCAGAAGGAAAATAGTGTCAAAATTCTCTTAACGATACAATAAGTAAAACAATGTCAATGTTCTCAGTATTCAATAGAAGTACCCCTATCATGTGGCAACGAAATTGAAGGCTTATATAATGCGGATAACCAAATCTTAGAATGGAATCTTCTTTTAATTATTCTCCCAATTATTGTGATGATGGGAATTCTCTTAATGATGTTGATATTTGTCAAATGGATAGTTATTGGAACACTATACAAATCAATCTTCCCTTTTTTGTCCTTGAGAAATGGCTTCTGAAGTAAACTAATTAGGACCAATTCAATTATTGCATGAATCAAGTTCAATTTGTACCAGTGTAGCTTCATTATCATTCTAAACATATCAAGGGTGATTTATCTGTGACAAACATTTTTAATAGTGTAAAATATTTAAGACAGTGTGCATTTAGAATATAACAAGAGTTATTTTTAGGCACAAACATTAAAAACTTTAAAAAGGCTTGTATTTAGATGATCTGATTTCTCAACTATGCCTGATAAATTATGTGTTGATAAACATCTATTTTGATTTATATATAGGGAAGATTTGTTATTATTATTATTATTATTATTATTTTAGAGGATCTATCTCCAAACTTTGTTTGATAGATAAATTTTATGTTGATAAAGATCTATTTTGATTTATATATAAGAGAGATTTATTATTATTGTTTTATTAAATTTAAAGAAATGTTAAAAAAAATGTTTTATTTTTAACTGAATAAATAAGATAAACATTAATACATTACAATCATTGACTACTTTAACTTTTTTTGTCCATGATGATGGTTGAAGTGTCCACTCAAAATGTTGAATGTTTCAAAACTGCCTACATAGTTTATTTCCAAAAAGTAGAAAATGTTACTAGTACAATAATATGATTTAACCACATCGAACCAATATTGTATATACATTAAAAAAATAGAATGCCATATTAAACACAATGTCAGATCTAGATCTACTCAAGAATATAAATTGAGTGTCTAAATTAGATGGTTAAAAAAATAGAAGGTCAGATTAAACACAACGTTAGATCTTGATCTACTCAAAAATATAAATTGAGTGTCTCAATTACATGGTATGGTGGATATTACTATAATAAAATTAGGGAAATTATTCTTGAATAGTATGTAATCTAATAAGTTTAGATCGAGTGGTTGGGAGGAATTATTTTTATTGTCTCCACCCAAGTTCAATTCCTATAAGTGCATTGGATGTAGCGTGGGTGGTTGGGCGGAATGATTGTTATCCTCCCCACCCAGATTTTAATCCTTGGAGTGGCATGTTTGTGATCGTAATGGGTCTATAAGACATTCTTGTTGTTGAGAACCCAATGTTCTTAAAAGTAACCATCTTCCCAAATTGTGGGGGATTTTCCATGGACATAGCTAGCGTCAATCTCTAGTGTGATGAACCACATGAAAAAAAAAAATACAATTTAAATTTTTTAATATTATATATTTTCTCTTATTATTTGATTTTAGTTTTTATTTTTTTTATTATTGATTTTAATAAATACTAGATATTTTTAATAAATAAAATTATATCTAATCTTCATAAATTTATTTTTCTTTTATAATTATGATGATGTGGATGATTAATGTCCACTGAGACCAAATTTGGTCTATTGGATCTTAATAAAGGTAAGGAAAATACTTGGGTTTCTTTAGAACTATATTTCTATGCTTGAAAATCTTTAATAGAAGCATTCATAAATCACCATAGTTTTGATGAGTAAAAAGGTTGGGAAGGTCAGTATTGTAAAAAATATTTTGAAACTGTGATCTAATGTGGGTGTCTATATGAAAATCTAAGAAAAACTGATTTTCATCTTCAACCATCTTAGTGTCACAAAGATGATAAGTTCTTTCGACCCACAGTGTTTTAGGAATCATCCAACACCCAATTTCACTATGGAGCTTGTGAGAGATTGTCCTTATTTTGGCAATGATGATTTTCTTCTTTACACTAGTCAACACAAAGAGATATTTTTTATCTTCTAGATTAGGGTTCATCACATCCTTATAGTATCTTAATTTTATTTTATTGTCTAATTCTTTAGTGCACCACACTCTTTTATTAAATTTAGATCTAATAATATTTTTAATATTAATGTTTATTCTACAAATTAATTTCTTCCTTTATTCCCAATGATTTAGATCAGATTTGACAACTTTATGCCACCCATAAATGAGTTTCAAGTGGTTTTGGAAAGAGTTTGAAGTAATCTTAGGAAGCCTCTTTTCTTCCATGTTGTTTGACTTGCTCTTGTAGATTAGGTACCTAGTCATAGTCATGCTCTCAATGGGGTGAAGACTCACTTCTATGAGGAGGATAAGATATGATAGGATATATTTCCTTTAATTTTTAGATTATAAGTTCTAAAATTCTTTTGAATTTTCTCAATATTTCTCCACAATTCTCTAGAGATGTTTCAACCCCAGACTTCACAACCATATATGATAACATGAGTGACAAGAGTCCCAAAGAGGAGTTTCCTCTCATCCCATAGAAAAAGGTCTACTAACCTACAACTATTTTCAAGTCCACAATAATCTTTCCACCCTCCATTTATTCTTTTATCAATGTTATAGTTATAGTTAATCTTTTTATGAAGATTGGTTCTGAGATATTTATATAAAGTCGTTTCCTACAAGTTGTTGGTGTCATACAAAAAAATAGTGTAATTTATCATTTCAGATTTAATTATCATAACCTTTGTTTTGTTAGTGTTAACAGTCATATGTTTGACAACTAAGAGGGTGGGGGGTGAATAATTTGTTACTGTGCTTAAACAATTATGTCCATTTCAATCTCTTTACAAAACACTCAATGACAATCAAAATAATGCAGTGAGGTAAACAATAGAATATTCAACATCAATCACACACATGAAATATACAGAGATAGATATTTCTTGAGGAAACCCATAAAGGGAAAAACCTCTTCTTCTTGACATGATAAGTAATCTTTAGTTTCTATACATTATCATTCTTGGGAGCTCCAACTCCTCTTGAGGCTACAACCTCAGTTTTGCAAGCTGCAACTTGCTAAGAGCACCAACTCTTTGGTTTCTCTAGCACCCACTAGAAGGAAGCACCAACTCCCTGGTTTCTCTAGCACCCACTAGAAGGAAGCACCAAGTCCATGATTTCTCTAGCACCCACTAAAATGAAGAACCAACTCCCTGAGTGTTCCAACACCAACTGGATGGAATCACCAACTTCCAGCTACACAGGCACCAACCTATATAATAGAGAACAATAGTTCTCCCTTGCACCACCCTGGCACCCTAGTTTTTCTGGCTGCAATCAGATGGAAGCTACAACTCCCTGTGTTCAAGAACCCACTTGAAACTCTGGGGACACCTTTCCTCCCTAGCACCTCCCTACCACCCTGAAATATAAATCTTTTCTTTTCTAAAACTTATTACAATGATACAATCTTTGTCAAAAGCCTTACCAGTCTCATCATTGTTTTGTTGCACTACTCTGCTCTAGTTTCATCATTGTCTTCTTGCTCTCATATCCTTGAGATTTATGTTCTTATGCTCTGTCTCTGAATGCACACCTCAACTTTATCTTCCTCTCTTAGATAAGCATTTCTTCTCTATCTCTTTCTTTTGCGCTTTATGCTCTATGTATTATTTCCATTCAATGCACTAAACCTCTTCTGTGCATTTCAAGTCTTCACAGAACATGCCTCTACCCACATGAATAACTCTCCATAGAAGAAAGCATCTCTTATTTGTTCTGAACATGTTTATCATGCCAAGTCCTCTACCAGGGCATACACTCAACTCTTTGTCCTCTCTGGCGATCATCCTGAGTTTTTTCTTCATCGGTGGTTGTTATCCTGAGATTCTTCGGCTTCTTTGGAAGTTATAGTCTTCGACGCATTTCCATATATCAATTGTATAAATGATGAATCTTCACTTCACTGACAGATACCTTGAGACTCTTCATCTTCTCTGGCGATCACACTTAAGCTCATCGAATTCTCTGGCAAATACAATCACTTCATTTTTGGCAGCAATCAGTCCTTTCTGGCAGTTACAGAGAGAACTTATGCACACTCGTTCCTTTGGCTCCTTTTCCCTTCCCGAGAAAAACTTCACAGCATATGCTAGCTTTTCTTGCTAAGCCCCTTCCTTTCACGTGACCATCGGCGGTGACCAAACGCCTATTCAAAAGGCGCTTCCCAGTTTATTTCTAGTGAGTGTTGGCTCTGTTTCTTGATATGAACTTTGGCTATAAGCTTCATGTGACCACGCGATTGTGGGTGAGTCCATAGGCGGTTTGAGGGAAACCCGTTATTCTCCCCGCAATTCACTATGAGCCTCCACACATCCTTTCTCCTAAACTGTGGTTTCAATTGCGGCCTTCTCACGAAACAATTAAGACCCGAGCATGTTCTAGGCCCGCAATGAAGCACAACCATTTATCTCACGATCTTGATGGTGATCCTGAATGGATGGTTCATATATATCCTCTCAATTCTGTAGACCAGATCTCACCTTCCTACATCAACAACTAAGATTTACTTCGTGATCCGAGCTCTGGGAGTTCTGATCTCAAACCCTGTTGTTGCTGACTGGATATCTTTCGAAATGGAAGATCTGTTGACATTTGTCCTCTTTAGTCGACATCTCTTCCTTATTTCCTTTATCTATGTGCAATCCTTAGTCTCAATGATCAGGTGACATGTGGCCCTCCAAACCAACCAACGATATTGATTTCACCTTTCGGGCTTCAGGAGTTTTGATTCTCAAACTCCGCTTTCTCCTGGAGCATTTCATCTGGCGTCCACGATCCAATGATGCATGTCCCTTTTGAATCAACATACACAATCCTTTTGCATCTCCGGACTTCGGAGATTTCAACTTATGCTATCCTTCCACTGGAGTAGATCGACGGATGAGAGTGCTCCTAAAGTGATCTTTTAGATCAGACATCTAGTGTCCACTTTAGGACTTCACCATTCGAGACTTCAAAGTTTTTGTCATTTTCTATTGGTAAAAATCCTGAAGTAAAACTCTTAGAGTAACGTAACTCTTGCATCACTTGATGACATGTCACGAGCCAAGCAGCTACCACGTGTCACTCTAATTTGTGATTTTCATGTACCTAAAGTTCCAAATCAACTTGACACTTGTCATTGTCTGATTGTGCCACATGTCCTTGCTAATGTGATCTACTGATGTGGTATTTTGACATGGTCTATTTCCCAACAACACTGATCCAACGATCCTTGTATGTCCTACAAATCCGATGGTCCTTATTCATTTCAGATTTCTGGGCTTCAGGTTTTTCCAATCTCAAACTTTCCGGAGCGTAGCCTCCTCGCATATTTATATCCGATGTGAATGTTGTTTGTCGATCATGATCCTAGATCGATGGATCAATCTGTCTATGATGCAACTCTTCTATATTATCTTGTCCTTCCACTTCAAACTGATCTGACAGTTGTCGTATACTCCGGCTCTCCGACTCTTCGAACTTCGGGTTTTTCAAGTCTCAAACTTTCCGGAGCGTAACCTCCTCATATATTTAAACCTGAACTAAATGTTGTTCGTCGATCAAGATCTTATATCGACAACTTGATCTATCAGCGTTGCGGCTCTGCTAGCTTATCATGCCCTTCCACTCAAACTGATCTAACGACTTAGATTAGTCCTCGATCCAATGGTCAAGATATCTTCTTTGAGAACTCAGACTTCATTCTTCGTCATGCCAGATGAACGGTCCACACTCTCCCTTTGATCAATGGCTGTGATCAAATCGCGACCTTGTGTTTCAGGTGTTTGAATGTGAGCCAACCTTGAATCTTCCAACTCCCAATATCTGAAATAATCTAGATCAACGACCCATGATCCTCGGTGATCTAATGGTCTAGATATTATCGAGACTTCATGTTTCGCAAAGTTGGAGGATGGATCTCGGCCATTATCCTCTTCACAGTTATACTGGATCCAATGGTTGTTGGTCCTCGGTGCTCAGATCCAACGGATCAGATCTGTACTTCTCCTCTCCGCTTCCTCTGGTCATTGGGCGTTAATCTAACGGTCATCGGGTATTAGGGATTGGTGATCCAATGACCACTGTCATTCTTCCTCCTGATCATTCTGATCTTTCTGACTTGAAGGTTTTCTAAGTGTTCAAAGGTTTCGACCTTTTCTCCTCCTTTGAGTCCTTATCTTGGCTATCTCTTCTTAGCTTTGATCTCTGCATACTCACGCTATTCCTCCTGAGATTTTATTTTCATATTGTTCGCTTCTTCTCATGAACTTATGCTTTCCCTATTTATCATCATTGTTGCTTTCGTCATTATTGATTTTCTTTCCTGTAAGAATACTATTGTCGTTGTTGTTCTTTGCATCAATGACAAGCACACTCTGTTGTAAACATGCCAACAATCTCCCCCTTTGGAATTGATGGAAACCCTAAAGGACTGCACTGTTCTACTTATACCTCCAACTGTAGCATCCAGACCACTCCTTTTCTCCCCCTTTGACATCAATGTCAAAGAAAACATGCTCCCCCTAAGTTGTTGCAGTACTTTTTATAGGTATTAGATATTCAACCAATACATACTCCCCCTGACATGATGGATTCTCTTATTTGAGTCCTACTGAGTATTTGTATCTAACTCAGAGTCTTGTCCTTCTGATTCTTGGACCTGTTCATTTTCATCTTCAGCTGTGTCCTCTGTAGCAGACTCAATATTGCTCACCTCTCTTACTGGGACTCCGTCATCAACCTTTTCTTGTCATAATTGAATGACACCCCCTATGTTTCTAAAGGATGTTGTTGTCCTATTGGAACACTACGCAATTGTAGCTCATATTTTTTTTCATGATTCCTACAATCCAAGGATTTATGACCATGTCCATCATAAGAGAAAACAAGAACCGTTACAAACACTCTCATACCTCCTTTGGTTCATCCATGAAGGTGTCTCTCATCTAAACTTACTTTGAGGTGTATGAGTAGCTCCTAGATGCCTTCCTTGATATGATCTTCTAAATGTTGCAGTATTGCTTTCATTCTTTGAACCTGAAGAACCTGAGTCATACCTGCTTTCCCTTTTTACAAATGAAGGACCTGTGTCAGAATTTTCTTCACCCTTTACAAATGAAGGACTTGAATCAGGTTTCTTAGGAGTACCGATCTCCTCCTTGTTGTATCCAATACCAAATTTTTTGTTTGGTGATCTCTGACTATCCAATATCTCATCCAGGATCATGGAACTGTTCAAGAACTTGATTTGGGTGTTTGAATTGTCAACCTTCTTTCTAAGATTCACAACTTCTGCTTCTAGTTTATGACATGATTCTTCTTCTACTTCTTCTTTTCTTGCATGGGAGGATTCACTATCAACATCATTATCTTTCCTTATGCCTTTAGCCACCACTTGTCCTGAGTTTACATTTTCTACCTTACAATCTTCATCAAAGGTCACATTTCCTATTTTTCTTTTACTCATACACAAAAGTTTATCCTTGTCTCTAGTCATGTTCTTGGAACATCCACTGTCTATATTCCAAGAGTCCTTTTATTTTTGAGTTGAAAGTACTAGACCACATTTTTCACTATCTTTATTTTTCCATGTGTTGGCATTTCTAGCAAAGAGCTTTATCCTTGGATTTTCTTTGTAATTATTCATATGACAGTTTGTAGATTTTTGGATGAAGTTATGAAAGTTATAACATTCAACCTCATTGTTCACTAAGTCAAAGTGATTTTTGCAACGTTGTCTATTCATTGATTGTTTATGATTTCTTGACTTCCTCAGTTGCATGTCTCTAAAATTAAATTGACAAATTGCAATCTTGGTTTGTTTGTTACTTGGTTGTCTCATACTTTGTTGTGGAAGATATTTATTCTTTGGGTGTCTTGATTTCTCATGTCTAAATCTTAAGGAACAATTTACAACTTTGTGGCCAAAGTTAGAATAGTAGAAACAATATCCATAGAAAAAATCTTTGTACCTGGAGAATGGTTGTCTTCTTTGAGCAGGTCGATTTCTTCCATGCTAATGATTTCCTTGAGCATAGGGTGTATTATTTCTTTGATCTACAGATTCAATTCTAGCACCTTTTCCATTACTCCTCCTTGGCAGTTGATTATCTTCCTTTGTTTCTGCAGGTTTTTTGTTGGCATTGGTTTTAGATTTGACAAACTTGATGGATGCTTTGTTTCTTGGCTAACCACTACTTGATCCCTCTTCATAACCCAAACTTGTTTTCAACTTTGGATTCCTTTGCTGATTCAGAATGGTGGCTAATCCTTCTGAGGCTTTGATGCTTGATAGATTCTGGTGATACAAGGCTTGAAACTTCTCCAACTCTTTCCTAGTTTTCACTACTTCTTCTTCCATAGCTTCACATCTTGCCTTCTTTTCTGATAATTGTTGTTTCAGAATGTCTTCAATTTTCTTTGCCTCTTCTAATTCCACTTTTAGTAGGGAAAAGTCTTCGTCAGGTTTTTTACTGCCTTTCTCGAACTGTATCAGCAATTGTTTTTGCTTTCTCTTCTTAAGCTTGAGTTTGTCAATCTCTTCCAAAGCACTGATCAGATCTCCTTCCAAGTCAACCACAACTTCTTCATCATTAACATCACTTCATGTGATTGTAATATCATAAAACTCTTTGGACATAAGCATGAAGTCATTTACCATATATTCATAGGAAGAGTCACTATCTTTGTCTTCTAAAGATTCATCATTGTTGACACATAAACTTTTTTTTTTATCAAATCTTTTGGATTTGTACTTCTCTTCACCTTTAGAGTTCTGGTCCTTTTTTCTGTGTGGACACTTAGATGAAAAGTGACCTATCTTTCCATAGTTAAAACATTTGAAGGGAAACTTGCCTTGATACTTTCCTAATCCTTTCTTTAGTCTTCTCACAAAGTTTTCTTCAATTTCATCAGGCTCAGATTCCTCATTCTTATCTGCTTTAAAATAATCTTCTCTAGTGGTGGATTTATCTTTACCTATCCTCATTTGATATGAAGTCAATGTTCCTATAAGTTTATCAAAATCCAAAGCTTTTAGATCATTAAGTTCTTCTATAGCAGAGACCTTTGGGTTGAAACTATTTGGCAGAGATCTCAAAATTTTCTGAACTAAAGAGGATTCCTCAATTTTTTCACCAAATGTTTTCATGGCATTTACTAGTTCCTCAATTCTTAAGAAAAATGTATTAATTGTCTCATCCACATTCATCTTTAGTTGTTCAAACTATAATTTGTAGTTTTGAAGCTTGGCATCATTTACCTTCTCATTACCTTCATAACTGCTAATGAGTTTGTCCCACATTGCTTTGGTAGATTCTAAGTGCATAGCTTTTAGAAATTTTTCTTCTGCAAGCCCACTCAGAATCTCATCCATAGCCTTAATGTTGAAGCTAAATTCTAGCTTGTCATCCTTATTATCTAGTACAATTGGCTTTACATAACCAGTCTCTACCACATCCTAGATGTCTGCACCTAAAGCCATTATGTCGGTTCTCATCCTAACTTTCTAGAAGGAAAAATTTGTTCCATTGAACAGGGGGGCCTTATTGGTTGAGTTTCCTTCATGGCTAGTCATGTTTAATCTATAGGATGTACCTTTAGATAAAAGGAACCCAATATAATACCAATTGTTGGNTAGTTGTTACTGTTCTTAAACAATTATTCTCGTTTCAAACTCTTTACAGAACACTCAATGCCAATCACAATAATGCAGTGAGGTAAACAATAGAATATTCAACATCAATCACACACATGAAATATACAGAGACAGATATTTTCTAAGGAAACCCATAAAGGGAAAAACCTCTTCTTCTTGATATGACAAGTAATCTTTAGTTTCTGTACATTATCATTCTTGGGAGCTCTAACTCCTCTTGAGGCTACAACCTCTGTTTTACAAGATGCAACTTGTTGAGAGCACAAACTCTCTAGTTTCTCTAGCACCCACTAAAAGGAAGCACCAACTCTATGGTTTCTCTATCACCCACTAGAAGGAAGCACCAACTCCCTGGTTTCTCTAGCACCCACTAGAAGGAAGCACCAACTCCCTGAGTGTTCCAGCACCAACTGCATGGAAGCACCAACTAGATCGAAGCACCAACTTCCAACTACACAGGCACCAACTTGTATAACATAGAACAATAGTTCTCCCTTGCACCACCCTGCCACCCTAGTTTTTTTGGCTGCAACCAGATAGAAGATACAACTCCCTGTGTTCAAGCACCCACTTGAAACTCTGAGGACAATTGTCCTCCCTAGAACCTCCCTACCACCCTAAAATATAAATCTTTTCTTTTCTGAAACTTATTATAGTGATACAGTGTTTGTCAAAAGGCTTACCAGTCTCATCATTGTTATGTTGCACTGCTATGCTCTGCCTGCATCAGTGTCTTCCTGCTCGCAACTCCTTGAGTTTTCTATTCTTTTTCTCTGTCTCTGAATGCGCACCTCAACTTTCTCTTCCTCTCTCAAATAAGCATTTCTACTCTATCTCTTTATTCTTCACTTTATGCTCTGTGTATTATTTCCATTCAATGCGCTACACCTCTTCTATGTGTTTCAGGTCTTGCACACAGCATGCCTCTACCCACATGAATAACTCTCCACAGTAGTAAGCATATGTTGAAAATACTGAGAGGGGGGGGGTGAATCAGTATTTAGAGATATCAATAATTTTTAACTTTTCTTTCATTGAAAAATCTTAGTCTACTTTAGAGCAATCAGTTGTTGTATATTCTTATGAAAACAGTAGTGCATCCAGAGAGCTTATTATGGATTTCTTCATTTATCAGATGTCTTTTAACCAGTAATTCAACAACATAAACTAACACAGATGAATAACACACATGAACACCAGGATTTAAGGTGGAATCCCAGATCGGGAGAAAACCACCGTTGCTGTTGTCTCTGTCTTCAATGATTATTAATAAGAAAACATTCTACAACAATGTACTAGTGCAGACTCATACTAGTACGCAGGCTTCTACCTGCAGAAGGCTACAACCTTCTCTCGTTTAC
>WSFP011541977.1:0-11622 GCA_009831015.1 Picea engelmannii | reverse complement strand
GATGCCTTCCTTTTTATAAAGAACTCTTTGTCATTGGAGTGTTCCTCAAAGGAACAATTTGCACTAAATAATGAGGACTTGCAACTATTTATGAACCCTGCAATGCTCCCATTAGTTCGTGGTAACATATTTTTCCTCTTAAAGTTTCCATAAGCATAACAATTCATGCACACACTATACATGGAAATTCTATGTTTGTATTTAACAATATTCAAGTAATTAGGCTGACTATAAAGACAATCAAAAAATGGCATAAGTGCCACTAATGTTTGGACGAAACAAATACATGTGAAAGGATAAACAACCCAATATTTGCAATATCTATTTTAGACATGGAAATCATATAACTATTACCACAAAAAGATAATTTGATTCCAACATCAGGCACATGCATGGAAGATGGCTAAGTTCCATACAAATCTCAGTTGTAACATGTTTGGTATTTACTTTGCAGATGGATAGGAAGAGGGAAGTCATCACTACCTTCCAACAATTGAACAAACTTTGGTGTGTACTTGTACATTTTTTTTCACTTCGCTCATACAAATTTTTGGATCTCCTTGTAGATATGTTTTGGGTAGTATTGATATCATACTCTGGCTCACTATAAGAACTCTCCATTGACTCAAAAAAGGAGACAATTTTCCCAATTTAGGACGAAACGTAGTTGATCTAGCTTCCAACTTTTCAAAAAATAAGCATATGAAAGTGTTTCTAAGTGTCTTTTCTATATCACCTATTGGATTCTTGACTGCAGTGGGAGGTATTAGACCATCAACTTTGGGTAGTTGATCATTAATACAATGGGACAATGTGACACGTCGAGGGTTCCTATTCAATATTTTAAATTTTGAACAACCACATACTACTGGTGTGTCATAACATATATCCAATTCATGGTGTAATACCATTGACCCAGGTTGTAGGTTATTGGAATATGGAATGTTACAATTGGCAGGGTAAAGAAGTTGTCCATTTTCATCAAATATTTTCTTGCTGTATCTTTCTTTTGATATGAGCTTGTGAAATTTTTGCACTGGTGAAATATCTTACACATCCAAACTCAATCCTAAATTATGATCCTACAAAATTCAATGAACAATTGTTCAAAAGCTTGTGCATAAATGACATAAATTCAATTAGATAAATGAACTATAAATAAAATCTAGAATCACTTCAAATAGTTGGGGGGGAGTTGACAAACTTGCAATGATATGGAATCTGAATAATTTCCATTTGATATTATATCCTTCTTTTCCCTGCATTTGAGCCAAAACCATCATCAATATGTGCATGAATTTGATATTAAAGTTATCGGTTCTTTTAATTATTTTCTTATGCACTGATCTGTCTCTATATATAGAATGCACTGGTGCACTACACTATGAAACACACTGAACCGTGACCTTCGTTAGAGCCTCCACAAAGCAAAATATCCATAAATTTTAATTGTGGAGGTTTGCATTTCTATTTTGTCAATAAAATTGGTATCAGTGTGGTTTTATGTATATACAAACGGGGGAACCTTAATCTGTGTGGCACATTGATTTGACGATAAATTTAATTTTGTAAATGTACATAGTTTACTAAGTTTTTTTACATACAAAGTGCACCAGTGTGATTTGTAGCGCACCAATATGGTATATATAATGAAAAACCACAACGAAAAAAAGGACGAGATTTTCATTTTCAAAAGGTATCTGTTTATAAATTAAAACACTATTCATTATTTCATTTTTAAGGCTTAATTTAGAGGGAAGATTTGTGGAAGAGAGATTTACCACCAAAGACTTTGGAGTGGGTAGATGTTTTTGAAGAGCCAAATTTGGAAGGGATCAGTAGGGAACATACAAATCTACAAAGAAGAAATTTTAGATATGTGATTTCATTCCACTGATCATTTCAATCATTCCCTATTTGATTCAAACTATTTTCAATGCATGTTAACAAAAAATACAAAGGTTTCATAGTAACCTTTGGTATTGGAAGACTTATCTTTCATGTTGTTTCTTTTGGTTCCCCTCTTTATATTTTATAAGCATATTTTATTTTTTTAAACAATAGATTTTTATAGGTTTCTTTTTAAGAAATAGATTTTTATAGGGTTTATTTAGTTGTACATGGGGTGTTTGGTATCTGTTGCAATGGTATCACTCATTGAATCATATCCCAAACCATGTCATTTTTAGTGATCTTATCAAAACAATTTCCACGGTACGTGGTGCACACTATAAATGAAAATCACACTAGGGCACATTGTATGTTGGAGTTACTTCACACACACCTAGGATTTATTTTTTCTAAGGTTTTTCCTTGTTTACTAGTCATAATTAGTCAATATCCAGTCTCCTATATTTTAGGGGAGATTATTCCACTTGGAGAATATTCTTTTTCAGTTGACACTTCAACTTGACTAGTTGAGTTGAGTTCAGATGCTGCAATGGTTTTGTCACCATGCAAGATTGGGATCATCACCATGCTAATGCACACTTTCCTTGGGATCTTCACCAGAATGGAACATTACCCTTTATTTCCTGAGTTAACTCCTTACTACTCTTTGTTCAGTCAGTTAACTGAAGACTAGTTGACTAGTTAACTCAGCTAGGTGGCAGTTCACTCCCGTAACTGCCTGAGAGACTAGACTAGGTGGTAGTTCACTCCCGTAACTATTGGTGTGTGTCCATATCACTCTATACCACTACTATGGCTCATTAGTTACTCATGTATCCTATATCTATTGTAAATTATTCACTCTTTGAGTGTGGAAAATGGTTAATGAGAATTCTTCCATTCTTTCTCTCCTTCTTCTTCCTTCTCCATTTCTCTATGCAAATGTGTTTATTATTGTTTAGCTAGATATTTTGTGTGTAGGTTCAACACATTTACATGGTATCAAAGCTGACAGACTGTTAAGAAAAAGCTACACCAAATTTTTTTTGCAGATACAAAAGATTGAAGACAACAAAAAGATGGATTATTCTCTAGAAATACTTCTCACACCTCATAACTATTTGGAATGGAATCCAAAAAATATTCGTATGCTCAGATGCAGAGGCTTGTACCAAATAACTATGGCAATGGAAGTAGAGCCTGATTCTGTTGATGAGAAAAATGACTTTCTCAATAGACAAGATATGGCCATAGGATGTATCCTCTATTTTATTTCTGCTGAAATTCTCCATCAAGTATATGATGACTCACAAGAATTCACTTTAAATGAATCATGGAGTAGATTGGAGGTTTTATTTGGGAATAAGGAAGAATGCATGAAAAATGTTGACAAGATAGAGAATGTAGAAAAGCCATTGGAAGATAAATCATCTCAGTTTGAAGAGCCTTCTACACAAGTATTTGCAGAAATTTGTATTCCAATAATTGAAGATGATGTCTACTCCATTTTAGATTTGTTTTCTGAAATTCATGTGAAATATGTATGGCATGCATATCAGGAGTCACATGCAGATACTTTTCCATGCACAATGCATGCATCTCAGTAGACAAAAGGGGAGCCACACACATTAGACTCAATTATGATATTTTCTGAGCACTATTTGCAGAAACAAATTGGATATTTGAATTCCTCTCAGGAAAATATCCAATTTCAAAAACAAAATCGTCCGGAATGGAGTCCGTAAAGTGAATTTATGATCATTTCAAAATCAACAAAATTTCAATGTTTTTATGGAAATGACCGCACAGTTTTCAAAATTTCATCCAAACTTTATTTGGATCTTATTCATTACAAGAATATAAAGTGGATATGTGTGGAAATATCAATGATTCATATACTTCATCAGATCCGTGTGGACATCTACATCTTCAACAAAATCTTCAATGAGCACAAACTTGCACAGTTGCGAGGTCTTCTTGGAGTGAAGGATATGGTTTCTTAGCAACTGCTTTTTGTTCCTTCTCATTTTATTTTTTTATGCATTTAAAATTTAGGGGGGGGTTTTCCCATGAGGTTTTCCCTCTTTCCTAGTTTATTTCAGTGTATCTTTTGTATTTAGGTAGCTAACATGGCCTTGTTACCTGGACCCATTCTTTATTTTCACCATAGTGATGTTTAGGGGGGGTGTTGGAGTTACTTCACACACACCTAGGATCTATTTTTCCTAAGTTTTTTCCTTGTTTATTAGTCATAATTAGTCATTATCTAGTCTCCTATATTTTAGGGAGAATATTCCACTTGAAGAATATTCTCTTTCAGTTGACACTTCAGTTTGACTAGTTGAGTTGAGTTTAGATGCTGCATTGGTTTTGTCACCATGCAACATTGGGATCATCACCATGATAATGCGCACTTTCCTTGGGATCATCACCAGACTGTCACATTACCCTTGATTTCCTGAGTTAACTCCTTACTACTCTATGTTCAGTCAGTTAACTGAAGACTAGTTGACTAGTTAACTTAGCTAGGTGGCAGTTCACTCCTGTAATTGCCTGAGATACTAGAATAGGTGGTAGTTCACTCCTGTAACTGATGGTGTGTGTCCATATCAGTCTAGACCACCAATATGTCTCATTAGTTACTCATGTATCCTATATCTATTGTAAATTATTCACTCTTTGAGTGTGAAAAACGGTTAATGAGAATTCTTCTATTCTTTCTCTCCTTCTTCTTCCTTCTCCATTTCTCTCTGCAAATGTGTGTATTATTGTTTAGCTAGATCTATTATGTGAAGTTTCAACACATTTACATTGTACAGAGGTAGCACCCCAATGCTCATTGTACATTAAAGTGCACTAGGGTACATATATCTGTCAAAAGCACTAATTAGTCTAAAATATAAATAGTATTGATTTTAGTATCATATATGTATAGGTTAGAAATGCACAATGAATAATAGTATGCACTGATACATATATATGTTTGATGCCCCTAGACATCCTATTTAATGACGTGCACTGAAGTACTAGATTGTATACAAATTTCATAATTTCTATTTCTGATGGTTCCTTATTTTTTTTTTATATAATATGGTTGATAGAAGTTCAAGAAAAACATCTTATTGCAGCAAGCTCAATGGTAGCTCATCCCAACAAGAGAGGGAGGCAAGTTCTTTAAGTTTTATTGAAAATTGAATATATTTGAAAATTTTGTAAGTTTAAATTAATGATGTGTATTGGTTAATGTGTGTCATGCAGAGAAATTTTTTGAAGAAACTCGATAAGATTGTTTTCAATCTAAGTGAAAAAGAGAGTAAAATATTTATGTAAATATTGCAAAGAGAATAAATAGGTGGATCGAAAGGTAATCAACATGAGTTTTTCTTTCAATTTTTACTAAAAATGATTTTCTTAACATTAATCTCTAATAAGTTTTAAACACTTGATTTCACGTTTTTTTAATGTTATGTAGGGACCGATAGTGAGGGAATAGGATCTTTTCCTAAGAGGAAAAAAATTATTAAGGATGTAAATGATGATGATGGCTTGGTCATCGGTTCATCTGGAGAGGTTCTTGAAGTTAATGAAAGGAGAAAATTGTCTTACAAAGATTTGAGGTGTTAGAATATTGAGAATATGAATAAACATACAACAATACAAAACAATGGAACATTACTAGTCTAGCCTCCTATCCATAAAACAACATATAATCACAATAATAAAGAGAGAAGATAACATATATACATTGTAAAACCCCAAAATGGGGAAAAATCCATGGGAAGATATTGTCTTCTTTATTCTTTAGAAATATGCAATCTTACACTTGAGAGCACCTCCAAAAATGATTTACCCTTAACAAAGAAAAAAATTCTTCTTGTTTTAGTGTATGCCTCATGGTTATATCATACCTCTATTATATACCAAGAGATGTGAATGAATTACATGCCAACAATACATGTGGGATAAATATAATTTCACCTTTTTATATAATAAATGATAGTAAGAGTATTTTTCTCCATGATGAATGTGGAATAACTCTTTTACATAATATTCTTAATTCTTTCGACATAACACTAAAAATTATTTCCTTCCAAAGTAACACATTCCAACACTCCCCCTTAATGATGACTAGGGATAAGGAACACTTATGGAGGAATTAAATTCCAATGCTTCCTACGATAATAAGAAAGGAAATACCTTCCATACTAACACTTGTGGAGGAAGATTTCATTACATCAACACTCCCCCTTGATGACAACTTCCCGCATTCCAAACAAATTTTGAAGTCACCAAACTTTTCCTCTGTCATGAATTTTGAGAAGATATATGTTTCTTGCTGCTCTGTTGTACAATACTCCAAAGAAATGACATTATCTGCAACAAGATCTCGAATGTAGTGAGTGGAAAGATCAACGTGTTTGGTTTTGGAGTGATGCAATGGATTATATCAAAGTTGAATTGCACTCTAATTGTCACATCTTAACATTTGAAAACATATCACACCCAAACTACTTGTTTACTTACTTCCTTAGTTGTCTTGTACATTGCTTTACAAAAAGAAAGAGAAAGAGTTATCAACTTCTTACTAGACCATGAAATTAGAAATGAACCAAGCTGAAAGAAGTGTCAGTAGACCATCTATTTGAACTGTCACATGCCCAATCAAGGTATGTATAACTAAGAAGAGAAATTGTATCTCTTCTCGAATAGTAAACACCATAATTCATTGTCCCCTATAAATATATGAGAATTCTCTTTGCTTCCTGCCAATGAATTTCATGTGGCTTGTGCATAAACATTGAGACAATACTAATGACAAAAGACAAATCGGGACTATTGTGTGTCAAATATATCAAACTCCCCACAAGATGACAATAAAGAGTAGCATAAACAAGAGGATAAGTACAATCAACAATTAATTTTAAACCAGACCGAAATGGCGTTGGTGAAGGATTACAATCACTAATACAAAATCGAGAAAGAAAATATGTTGCATACTTAGGATGCAAAAAAAATATACCATCATACATATGCCAAATCTTAAGAACCATAAAATAGTTCAATATGCCTAAATCTATCATTTCAAATTGATTTTTAAGATTATTATTCAATTCCTATATAGATGCAAGTTGACTTCTAGTAATGATAAGATCATCCATTTATAATACAACAATGAGGACTTCATCACCAAATTAGTTTACATACAAATTCGGATCAGATATACACCATTTGAAACAATTCTTCAAGAAATAAGTATCATTTTCTCGTACCAAGCTCTATGTGTCTTCTTAAGATCATATAAAGACTTGTTTAATTTGCATACCAAACTTGAAGTTTCAGTAGTGATAAAACTAGGTGGTTTTTCCATATAAATTTCTTCATGAAGATCACTATTCAAAAACATACTCTTGATATCCATTTGGTTCATTTCCCATTGATAAGATGCATCAAGAGAAAGAATAGTTATTATAGTGTTCTTTTTAGAAACTGGAGCAAAAGTTTCATTATAATCAATACCTTCTTGTTGAGAAGAACCTTTTTCTACTAACCAAGATTTATATTTTTCAATTTGTCCTTATGTATTAAACTTTGTTTTATATATCCACTTACAACCAACTAAATTATTTCTAGGAGGAAGGGGAACACGAGTCCAAGTCTTGGTCTTTATTAATGAGTAATACTCTCTAATCATTTCTTTTTCCCATTCATGTTTTTCCTTAGGTTGAGCATAGGTAGAAGGATCATATGCAGCCAAAACTTCAGTCATAAGAAAAAATATAGATCTAGTTCAATGAGTATTGGAAGGAATACCAATCTCAAAACCTCCAGATTCAAGATTTTTTTGGGCTAAAATAGGAAGAGGGGTGGTGGTAGGAACCACTCTATTATATTCAGAACATTTAGGAGTATCACTTGAAGAGGTAGGTGAACTAGGATCAAGAGTAGGAACAAATCTGGAAAATGAGGTAACCCAGATAGGAGTAACATGAAATGTAGGCAAATTCAAGGTAACATGAGGTTCAAGAGACTCAGTGGAAGGAGAGATTTCATTAAATTGAGCATCTCACTCAATTATAACACCTTGGTTAGATGGATCAAACAACCTATAAGATTTACAATCCTCATTATAACCAATGAAAATACATTTGTTAGACTTGGGCTCTAAATTTTTCCATTTGTCATCAGGAATATCGGTCCAACATTCACTGCCAAATATCTTAAAGTTACTTATATTGGGTTTTCTTCCATTCCATTTTTATTAGGGAGTAACCTGCAAAACTTCCTTAGTAAGAACTTGATTTAAAATATAGTGAGCACAACAAATGGCTTCATCACAAAACCTTTTATGTAATCCTTTAGAATAAAACATATGTCTAGCCATTTCAACCAAAGTTCAATTTTTCCTTTCAGTTACCCCATTTTGTTGAGGTGTATAAGGAACAAACTTTTGATGTTGAATACCATGCTTAGATAAATATGTATTAAATTCCTTTTTAGTGAAACCCCCTCATTATTAGTTCTCAATCTCTTAATACTTTTACCAGATTCATTTTCAACCATGGATTTAAATTCAATTTACCAAAGGTTTCACTTTTATGTTTCAAAAAATAAACCTAAGATTTTCTATTATAATCATCAATAAAAATAATAAAATAGACAACACGAGACAAAGAAGGAGTTTCAAGAGGACCACAAATATCACTCTAAATCAATTCCAATTGTTCTTTAGCGTGCCAAGCTTTACCTTTCTCAAACATTTCCATATGATGTTTACCAAGAACACAACCTTCACAAACACCTATAGTGGAAGAAATTGAAGGTAATCCAAAAACCATTTTAGATAACATTTGTGTTTTACCATAACTCAAGTGACCTAATATTTCATGCCATAATTTGATTTTTTCATTAGCATAAGCAACATAGAATAAAATGGTTGATTTTTAGATGAATGAAAACCAGTAAATTTATATAAACCATAATCATGATCAACAAGACCGAAGTAAAATACTTTGAAGTTATGTTTGATATCTTTAAGAACATATTTATCTAGCCATGCTTCAAACTTATAACCTTTTCAACATGCACGATAAATAGAAATCAAATTGATGGGCATGCCTTGAACATGAAAAACATCTTACAATGTACCATTAGAAACTTTAACATTTCTAGAACCTACTATTGAAAGTTGTTTACCATCTATTGGGGTACATGTTCAACTACATACTTAGTGACATACTCATTTTTTCCATTTTTCCTACTATTTAGGAGGACTGTTATTTATAACATGTCTATTTATAGTAGTTCTATTTTTATTCGGTGGATTCCTATATGTAATGCCATGGGAAAATACCATGGGTTTCCAAAACTATGGACTCATAAACCACCATCAGGAAAATTCCTATTTTTTAAGAAATAATTCCTATTTCCTTAATTTTAGTAGATATTTCCTATTTCATGGCTATAGAGCACACTTTAGTAAGAATATTAGCCTCCTAGGGAAGTGTGAATTACCCATCTAATACTTAGAGTTAACTCACTTCACTTATTTAGTGACTTTCCATAATTTGAAAATGCTCACTCAATTAGGACTTTAGTTCCATTCTTGGACTCTAGTCTTATTCTAGGAGATTTTTTCTATTATGGAATGCCTGTTGACTTCATGTAGAATTCTCACTAAGTTAGAACCTATATTTTTGACCTTTTCCTATTATTACCAACTTTTGACTTTAGTTAATTGTTGCTATTGGGAGAAGTTACATTTTTACTTGAGCATGGACATGGAAATCCCAACCTAGTGCACATTACTCATGTGGAGAGTCATATATATTCTACTCATTATCAAGGATTAATACATTATGATTAGAGTTGGTTTCTGAGTCTCTTATGTGTGAATATTGATTCTATTTTTCTCTCTCCTCTATCTCTTTTGCAATTAACTAGTGTAGTATTTCCTTCTCACAATTAGGTCTTGGATTGTGGTTTAATCCTACATGGTATTCGAGCCATTATTGTGAGGGAGTATTCACTTTTAATGTAGGTTTATAGATCATATTGGACAGCCCATAGAGAACTATGGATCAACCATATTCTTTAGTGATCTTGACACCCTTCAACCACTTTGAGTGGAATCCCAAGATAGAACTTCTACTTTGAAGCAAGGGTTTGCATAGTATCACTATGGGGACTAAGGTTGAGCCTACTTGATCCATATAGAAATCAAAATACTTCAATAGAATGGATGAATCCTACGAGATATTGTGCTTGAGCATCTCTCCATTTCTCCTCTTTCATATTGATACTTGCAAGATGCCTAATGATGTTTGGACAAAGTTGAAGGATTTTCTAGGAAAGAAAGACAATCTAAGAGGTCATCAACTGGAGAATGATCTAAATGTATTGAATCCAATATATTTCGAGACCCTACAAGACTAATTTTGTAATTTTAAAACTTTTCTTTCTCATGTTAAGGCTTGTGGAATTGATAAGAAAGATGAACATTTAATCTTTTAAATTATAACAAAACTAGGCCCACAGTATTTTGTCTACACTTCTTATTTTCATACTGCCAGGTTAGCTATGGGGTCTACATGGAAGATGCCATCCCTAGATGATTTCATGGAATCCCTTATCCATGAGAAAATAAATCTCATCCAAATTTGGGCACTTAATAATTCCAAGCCCCATGTACTTACAACTCAAGGAAGTTCAAAGAAGAATAAGAAGAAGAACAAGGGTAAGAAGGACCAAAAGAACAAGAAGGAAGGTAAAAAAAATTCCACGGATGAGAGTTTGAGTTCCAAGGAATCAAAAGGAAAGAATGAGAAGAAAAAGTGTTCCTATTCCATCCTGAGAGTTCTTTCATGAAAAAGACCATAGATATCATGTCACAAACACTTGAGCAACATCACCTCGAGGATTGTATTCCAGATAATGCACGGAAAAATCCATCATCAAAATAAGTAATTGTTAAGAACCAAATACCAATATAGCATAGAAAAACCTCAAAAAAAGTACTGAATGCCTTGAACAAGATACAATTTCAGATAATAAGCCTCTTCGAGGGGGCAACCTCCTTTTACCCCACTTAAATGTTCAAGTACAATATGATTCAAAACGAAAATGTCTCCTTGGTATATATAGGAGACTAGGAGGTATAATTACAACTAATGGCCTAAAGCTGACATAAATAAAATAACATTACTGATATAATATGCCCCAATTAAGGGGTAATGAGCCAATATTAGGGCTTAACATGCCCTTCCCCTTGAGACAAGTGTTGTCCGCAATGCTTGAGTAGATTTGGATGCTTCTGTATAAAAGACTCATCTTCCCAAGTGGAATCTTCAGCCAGTAGTTTCCTCCATTTAATGAGAAACTCTGAAGTGGATCTATTCCTCAGCTGGCAAATTCTTGTGTCAGTGATCGATTTAGGTTCCAATATGATTTTTCCTTCCTCATCAAGTTCTAGCAATATAGTTTGAACCAGGATCTTGTCGCCTATAACCTTCTTTAAGCATGAAACATGGAAAACTGGGTGTACTCGTGAAGATGCAGGACTGGGTGTACTCGTGAAGATGCAGGAAGCTCTAATTTGTATGCCATAGTACCAATATTTTGCAACACCTTATAAGGGCCATAGTACTTTGGTGATAATTTGTTATCCTTCTTGGCTTGCTTGAGGGACATCTGTTTGTATGGTTGTAGTCTTAAAAACACCCAATCCCCTACTTC
>WSFP011541974.1:0-11660 GCA_009831015.1 Picea engelmannii | reverse complement strand
CTAGTTCCTTTGGAATTTCTTTTTCAGTGATCTCATCAAGCACTATGTATTCTTGTTTTTCTTCTTCCTATTTCTTTCCCTGCACCTGATCTTTGTACATGACCTTCTCATTGAATATGACATCTCTACTCCTAATGATTTTGCTATTTTCATAATCCCATAAGCGATAACCAAAATCATTAACACCGTATCCAATAAAGGTACACTTCTTGGATTTAGACTCAAGCTTTGTTCTATTTTCTTTATTAATATGGACAAATGCTTCACAACTGAAAGTTTTCAAAAAAGAATAGTTTACCTTTTTTCTTGTTCACTCCTCCTATGGAATTCTACCATCCAAAGAGCTTGAAGTTCCTATGTTTATTAAGTAAATAGAAGTATCTACAACATCTGCCCAAAACTGTAAGGGAAAACCAGCATGCAATCTCATACTCCTTGCATGCTCCATGATTGTCCTGTTCATCCTTTCTGACACACCATTTTCTTATGGTGCTCTTGGAACTGTCTTCTCTCTATGAATCCCATGGTCTAAACAATAATCATCAAACTCCTTGCTGCAATATTCACCTCCATTATCTAATTTGAGACACTTCAACTTTTTTCCCGTCTCATTCTCAACCAAAGCTTTCCATTTCTTAAAAGCATCAAAAACATCAATTTTTTGTCGAATGCAATAAACCCAAGTTTTTCTAGTTACATCATCAATAAAAGTAATATAATAATGAGAGCCACTAAGAAATGATACCTGAGTTGGTCCCCATACATATGTATGCACAATCTCTAACATTTCACTCTTCTTTTCTTTTCCGACTCTGAGAAATCTGACTCTCTTCTGTTTTCCATAAACACAATGCTCATAGAAGTCCAAATCAATTTGTTTAAGATCTAGCAACAAATTTCTTTTGTGAAGTATCTACATCCCCTTCTCACTCATGTGTCCAAGACTATGATGCCACAGTGATGTATTCACTCCTGTAGAAGCTAAAGAGATAGAAGAGTCAGTATTACCAGTACATAAATACAATGTACCTACCTTCTCTCCTTTCACTATCACCAATGATCCATTGATGACCTTCCACGTCTTATCTGTAAATATGGATATAAAACCTTCACTTGCCAACTGCCCTGTTGAAATTAGATTTTTCCTTAAATCTGGAACATGTCTTACCTCTTTCAACAACCATTGGTTTCCACTGCGTTGCTTTATTTTTACCTTTCCCATTCCAACAATTTTGCATGGTGCATCGTCACCCAAATGAACCTATCCAAAATCACCTTGAACATAATCTAGAAAATGTTTCCTATGGGGTGTGACATGAAATGAAGCCCCTGAATCTACTACCCAAGACTCAGAAATATTATCTACAGAAAGAATCAAAGCATCTTGTAACACATCACCTGTTACATTTGCTTCCCGATTTCTCTCCTGTTGTCCATCTCTTTGTTTCTTTGGATCTCTACAGTCTTTCTTCAGATGTCCTTTCTTCACACAATTGCAACACTCTATCTTTCCAAGTCTTGATTTGGATCTGCCCTTCCTAGAATTCCCACGGTTCTCAAAACCCTTTCCTCTATCCTTTTGTCTTCCCCTATTCTCCATGTTCAACGCATTTCCTGATGTCTCACTTGTGCTTTTCTATCGCATTTCCTCACTAAGGATAACACCAAAAACATCATCAAATTTTAAAGTATTTGAACCAGAGACAAAGTTACTTACAGCCATGACCAAGCCGTTCCAGCTTTCTAGCAATGAGCACAAGATTATAAGAGCCCTGACCTCATCATGAAAGTCCACTTTTATAGAAATTAGTTGATTAGTAACCGTATTAAAATCATTTAAATGATATACAATAGACCAACCTTCCAACATCTTCATATTAAATAATATCTTCATTAGAAATACCTTATTGGACGCTGAGGGATTTTCATACAATTTGGCCAATGCATCCATCAAACCCTTCATTGTCTTTTCTTTGGAAATATTGAAAGCCACCGACATTGCCAGGCTCAGCCGTATCGTTCCTAGAGCCTTTCTATCAAGAATCTCCCATTCTTCATCCTTCGTAGCCACCGTCTTCTTTGCTATTCTTCCCAATGGTAGGAATAGATCCTTCTGATATAAATAGTCTTCCATCTACATCTTTCATAACTGGTAGTTTTGGCCATTAAATTTCTTGACCCTAAACTTTCCATCTTCTGACATTGCTCCCACTCGAACCAGGAACCCTCTTTTCCTACGAGTTACCTTTCACTTTGATACCAGTTGTTAGAAAAATAGGACCTTGGAGCAATAAAATAAAACAAATGTGGAAACAAAACACAGAAGATACACAATACAATAGAGACACATATTTACGTGGTTCACCTAGTGTGGGCTACGTCCACTAGAGAAATTGTTAGGTCCTTCCTTTATTATTATCCATCATATGAAGGGATACAACCTACAACAAATCTGTTGTAACTTCCTCTTCTTTCTCTCACAGTATCCTATCTCAGAATACAATATTCACCATCAACCATAGCCGCAATACATTTCCCTCATAAAATAGGGTTGTCTTCTAGGGAAAAAACCCTAACATAATCTCTATCGTTAGATCTATGAAATTATAATGAATGGTCCAGATTTACAATAAAATTATAATATACATTTACAAGGAAATTTTTCCTTCGGGGGCTTCGCCCCCGAACCCCCATTGAGGGACACTTCCCCCAAACCCCCGCTTGTACCCAGACCCCCCTGAACCCTGCAGAGGGGTTACCCCCCCTCTGCACTCCCCCATGTGGAAGAGTGTACATACTTCTGGGGTGTAAATACTTCATGGGGTATAAACATAGCTGAAAGTAAAAGACCTTTGAATCATGAAGATAATCAGGCTCCACAACCAACAAACATTTCCATGTATCAACAATAACTAAAGCCACTTTTCAACATGCAATTCATCCACCTGTGCACCACGTGTCAACACACAACTGGAACACTTGTCATTATAGCCTTGCCCAATCAGTTTCCAACTAGGTTCCACGTGTCACCCTTGTAGTGGTGCCATGTTTCACCTCCTTATTTTCTTGTACTTTGACCAAATTTTGACCAACTATATCTTTTGCATATGATCTATGTTTGAGGCGTTGTTTGCATCATTGGAAAGATGGCAATGAGCTCTACACATTCATGTTATTTTTATGATAATTTGATATGGTAAAATTTTGAGCCTTTGTGGATCCCCTGGGACCTCTATGAGTGTTCCAAATCCTCTTGGACCTCTATGAGAATTCATTATATCCTCCTGGGTCACACCTCCCCATTGAAGGAATTTTGGTCCTCCAAAAGTATGGATTATTCAAAAATGAAGCAAGAATTCTTTTCGCCTCACTTTTCTAGTATCATTCATCCTTCCTTCTTGGATAACGATCACCTGACTCATCACAACCATAATGAAGTCTGAAACAATATTGTTGACCAAGTTAACCATTCCCTTAAACTCACAAACTCTACCATTCATTGTTTCAGTAGCTAACCATACTCTGATGACTAGTAATAAAATGAATAAAAACAATGAATATACATATGTGAAAGAGAATGAACCATCAACATATTTTCCCTTCTTAACATGAACAACATCAACCAAAGGACCCATTCTTATTTGAACCGTAGGTTGTAAATCTAGATCTTGGATACTAACATTAACTAGCATGTGCCTTGTAGTGACAACTGTCAAATTCATCTTGATCTGATGAGCTCTCACAATGAACTCAATGTCATCCTTGAAGAGATGATACTTGTTATGTTCCCTGTAGAAAATGGTATTCATGTTATACAAGCATGGAATTCCCAAAACCATCTTGCAACTGTCAAGTGGAACCACATCTAACTCCACCTCATCAATGAAACTGGATGTGATCGCAAATCGCAACTTGCATTGCTTAGTTACCTGTACCTGAGCATTATCACAAATCCATCCTAAAGGATATGGTCTTAGATGAAGAATATTTTCCAATCCCAACTTTTGAACAACTTTCTATGAGATAAGATTCACTTGTGATCCACTATCAATAAGTGTATCAATCTTGGTGTGTTTTGAGAAAAAATGTAAATGAAATCATTATTTTCTTTTCCTTCCATTAGGGATTACATTATAATTTGTAGAAGAAACCTGTGAACCAATAATAGAACATATACCTTTGATTCTCATAGACGTGATCGTAGTTTCATCCTCAGAATCGGATCCAAGTTCTTGCATTGTAGCCATGGTCTTCTTTTTACCCTTCCCAGGATGAGCCCACTTCGGCTTCAATTCTGGATTCAATTTCCAATAATTCTCCTTATCATGTCCTTTCAAATTGCAGTGAGAACATGTAGGCCTCTTCTCTTCATTTTTCTTCACTATAGTTTTCTTCTTACTCTTCCCCTTTTCCTTCGACTGCATCTTGAATTCATGTGTCTTTCCTGACTCATCCTCAACAACATATTTTCCTTTGTTGGCTTCAAGATGAGTTTCTTATACTGATATTTCATCAATATTAGTAGGTTTCAAAATTAATATAGTATGATGAAGATATGAGTTCATGCCACCAATATACTTTAGAAGAGTTTCAGGAGTGTGTAATGGAATTCCCAAAGACAAAGCCTTCCTCTTAAATTGTTGTGTATAAGCTTGAACATTTTTCCCTTTTCCTTTCCCTAGATGTTTCCAAGCAATCATTGATGTTTTCATATGAGCTAATGGACAAAATTGTTTTCTTAATGAAACAATGAATTCAATCCAGGAAGAAATGATTTTACCATGTTGAATAAGATCATCTTGTGTCTTACTCTCCCACCATATTAACATTGTGTCGCTCATGCGAAGAGTATCCAATTGTATCGTTGCAATGCCATACATGATCTTTTGGACCCTACAATATACCTCAATCTGTTTGATCCAATTTTCCAACTTATCTACATTCAACTCTCCATCATAAGTAGGAAAATCAAACTTTACATCAGCTTTAACAAAGGCAAATCATGAGAATGAGAAGAATTTTTAGAACACTTTTTCCTCTTAGAATATGATGATGATGATGATGATGATGACAATGATGAAGAAGGTTCTAAAGATCCACCACCTTCACCTCCTTCTACTTTTACTGAAGATTCTTCATCTCGAGTCTTTTGAACTCTTTGTTGCAAATATTCTATTATTTCCTTCATCAAACAGAGTGTAGCCATAATTTCCTCAGGGCTCATGGGAATATCTTCTCCTTCCTTTCCTTTGGAAGCTATTTTATGCTTGCGAAATCTCCTTTCAATTTCTAGCTTAAAACTTGCAAGATCTCTTTTACCAAGCTTGAATCTGGCTCTTGTAAGCATTCACTTGCAAAAACTTGTCAAAATCATGCTCTAATACCACATGACCTGAAAATACCAAACGAGTTCTAAAAACAACCTGATCAAACTTTGATATCAACTCAGCCCAAAAATCCTTAGATGTTAATTCATAACCACATCCGACCATATTCGGGAAAATAAAGGACCAATTTGACCAATTTGCAGCATGTCATGTGAATGTCTTATCCATAAACTCAAAATGCCTGTAAATTAACTCACATTACGAAAACAAACTTTCTTTTAGTTCTTAGCAAAAATCCTGCAAGACTTATCTTTACAAGCTTTCACAAAGATATAAATAATACATAAACGAAAACCCACTTGAATGAAAGAATCAATAACCAAAAATTTCTAAGCATTAAGATTCTGCTTCAAACTTGTACAAACGAGTTTTGTTCATATTCAAAACTCTATACAAAAGCATATACCAACTTTACAAAATTTCCCTTAATAATTACATAAACGAAAAATAACCCTCTTGCATAAACATGGGTTCCCTCTATGTAAAATGCCACCAATTTATAACTCATACAAATGATCTCTTTCCTATACATTAAATAAAACTCTATACAAAGAAAATGGCACGATTCTTTTGCATGAGAACTTGTATCTTCAGAATCTTGGGATCCTCTCCCTAACTTATACAAATGAGATTTTATACACATAAAGCTATGTACAAAAGGAATAACACCAGGCATTTTGACATAAAAACTTCATGTCATGTAGTGGTGAGGGTGCTCCTTTATATAGGAAAGGTTTGGGGGATCGAATCCCAACCAATTCCCTTATTCCTTGGTCTTTTTTTATAACAAAAATTAAATATATAACAAAAAACCCATTTATTACAAATCTCGTGGCAAGGATTTAGCACACATGTTAAAAGGTGGGTCATCCATTCAATTCCAGTGTCCACAGCCTTCGAGTTCCAAAGGAAATAGTATCTTATCGAGAGCTCATTGCAAAGCTAGAGAAAATAACAGTCTCATATTCTTAAACAAGAGATTGAGTTTCTCTTAGAGAAATTATTATATTCCATCTTTGTGAAAACAACCTTTGTATCCATAGCAATAGATTCACCACCACAATGAGTAACATAGATAGTGGTGGTTTAGCTGATAAAAGGAAGCGACCAAGGATGGGTGTTATATTGTTATAATTATTATTATAACCATATAACATATACATAGCTATATGTGTTTTGTTATATAGTTGGTCCCTCGTGCAAATATAGGAGCATGTTCCTTGCATGTGATATAATCATGGGTCAAGGGATAAGCCCTTGGCCCTTTTCCCGCTGAGCATAACAAACATCTTCTTTAAATAAATAATGTGCCATATGTTTGTTAAGAGTTATGTGATGGTACGTTGGTAGTTCGTTGGACTATCATGTGAGAGATCTGGGTTCAATTCCCTTCGACTCCAACAATATTTTAACTGAACTTCATCCATTATTAACCAATGGGAGGCTTCCAAGTGGCAATGTCTCATTGGTTGAACATTGCCACGTGTCAAACAATAACTGATTCCACTTTTCAACATGAAATTCATCCACCTGTGCACCACATATCAACACACCATTGGACCACTTGTCATCATGACCTTTCCTAGTCAAATGCTAACTAGGTTCCACGTGTCACCCTTGCAGTGGTTCCACACATCACCTCCTTATTTTCCTGTACTTTGACCAGACATATCTTTTTCATACCAGCTCCATTTGAGGCGTCGTTTGCATCGTTGGAAAKATTCTGATGAGATATTCACACTGATGTTTTTTTCTTGKTCATTTGATATGGTTGAATTTTTAGCCTTTGTGGATCCCCTTGGACCTCTATGAGCATTCCAKATCCTCCTAGACCTMTGTGAGTGTTCCTTAGATCCTCCTGGATCACTAAAACTAACTACGAACCYAATTCTCTAAACTTATCTTGCAATAGACTTGAGTGAGTAACSCACTCACCCAATGCATGTTATCTACAAACCTATCGCCTATCTAGCCCCTAATTCCCTCTAACACAATAACTTTTAGCTCTAATTGATCCAAAATGCATCCATGAACAAGTTTTGAGAATGTCAGTTTTTAGRAAGCCCCTTTTCATAACCTTGTTGAAGAGTATCCAATAAATGAAGTCCTTTGAATATTATGGGAGGTTAAAATCATCTCAAGAATTGTTGAGTAGTTTTAAAATGGGATTTAGTYGACAAGATCTATTAGACTTAGTGACCTCCAATATGTGAATTTTCTCATGTATATTATATTATTTGTTTATCAAAGTCTATGCTTYGAAATGACATTCAACAAAGATCTTGGATCTTGTTCACATATTTCATAAGGGATTGCAAATCTCCCTTTGAACTCACAAACTCCAAAAGAAATGAGAAGGATATTAGGTATCTCAATAGCAAGTTGAGTTTGTTATCCTCAAACAAAAGGTCATTTCCTTCTTTGAAATTTGAAACCTGAGATATAAAAAGTCTTACAACTTCCACTAATGGTCCACAAATTCTTCACATAATGTCCACTAATAAATATGGTTGATTATGATTTACTATAGGTGTCCATTGTTGAATATAGCCTTATCTTGTCAATGGTTTATGCCACTAACCCATTATCCACTTGACCCCTAATATGTTAATGATAGTTTATTATCATTGACCTTGGTTTACCTTGAAACTTAACCATGGTTGCATATAAAGTGTGAAGGTTGAGATGGTGGTGGAAGTGAAGTTGAAGTTGAAGCAAGTGGTCTACAATATGGGTAATTTGAAGGAGAATCCTAGTTGGTTATACGTAAGATCCAACAATATAAGATGATGTTGTTTCTAATGAGTGTTGATGATAATGGGAGCTATGGGATTCATAACTCTATGTAGACATGTGATAAGGAATGCATCAAGACACAACACTTTGTGGCATCGGAACACAACTATGGAATTAACTCCCAAACGTCTTCACATTGTTGTACTATTGTAAAATGAATATGATGGTGGGCACCATCTGTCCAACTCTCATATAGAAGATGATATTATTGTTGAAGCAAGCATTGAAACAATTTAAAAAGGCCACACACATAATTTTCCTTTCTTCTACTACTTTTACAAAAGCATCAAGGATTATATTGTAAAAGAGCATTACAAAATATTATTGAGTCAAGGTGAGAAATGTTGTGAATGGAAAATAATATCAAGGCAATGGACTCTATGGGATTCGATCTAAGGGAGTGTATGAAATAAGGAAGGTAATAATCAAGGAACAAGGGTCAAGGGTAGAGGTAAATGTTAAGGCCTAGGACTCTATCTTTTCATCCTATACTATGTCCTAGAGTATTATGCCATAATTGTTTCTAATAAGAATCATGTGTCACATGCAGGGACTACACACAATCCATTTAGAGGGAATATTTAACCTATGTGTGTGATAAGGGAATAATTTCAAGTATTATCACCTAACATATGGTCACTAAGTTATAAAAAATGGTATAGGGACAAAAACCAAGATTTTAGTACATAATTATTAATTCTATGACTCATGGGTCATGCATATGTAATTTAACCACCATGCAGGTAAAAATTAGAGAGAGAGAGAGAGAGATGCTCATAAATTTAAGGATTAATGTATCAAGGATGGGAATCAAAACCTAAATTACCATGGTTTGGGGATAAAAACTATGTCTTAAAAACTATTTTTATTCAAGGGACCATGCACCATGTGTAAGGCCCTATAACACCACATAGTCACAATGAAATTGATTTTTTTCCTATAAAAAACATATGGGAACCCTTCCAAGGTTTACTACATGACGAATAGGCTATAAGTCCCTATAACCATGGTTCATGACTAAAAAATAGGGAATTAATCTATAACTATTGATTTCAAGTCTCATGCCCATGAGTATGGCCTTGAATCACCACATAGAACCTAGAGAGGGAGTGTTTTGTGTATAAGTGGTATAAAATCACCATTTTGAGGTTGGGTCAACTAGTTAAGGATGGGTGTTAAGGTCTAATTTGTGCTCTTGGATCAAAACTATAGGTCTTAGGCCATATTTGTTTCTTTTATGGATAATGGGTTGTGCATGGGGGTCTCACCCACCATCCATACCCTATAGAAGGGATAATTTTTCTATGAGTGTTATATGGGTAACATTTTCAATCTTGATGTTTACAATATACACGATGCATATTACGTTCCAAATCACAATTTAAGACCAATAACCAAGGGATTAAGGATATAAATCAAGTGGGGTCCAAGCAATGGTTCATGGTGGAAAAGGTGGAGTTAGGGATCAATTATGGGTTATTAGGAGTCAATTAATGGTAATTTAGGGGTAATTAGTGGTCAATTAGTGGTAACTAGGAGTTATTTATGGGTAATTAGTGGTAATGAGGGGCTAATAAGGAGTCAATTATGGTTAATTAGGGGTAATTAGGGGATACATAGTTTTAATTAGAGGTTATTTAGGGACACAAAATAATAATTAGAGGTTATTGAAGGGTAATTAGTGGTCAAGTAGCAGTTATAGGTAATTAGTAGTAATTAGCGATTAGTTGGGGGTAATTAGGGGTTAATTAGGAGTATATTATAGGGTAGATAAGGGGAAATTAGTGTTCAATTGGGAATATTTATGGTTCATATAGGGTAAAATAGTCAGGGGTTAGTTATGTCAGGAAATGTGAGACACTTCCACACTAAACCTAGGAGAAAAGAAGAAGAATTTAATTAAGAACGCAAATGACAGAAGCAATCACACAATACATCGCGATTTTACCCTGGAAACCCTTAACCGGGAAAACCAACCTTCCTTTGAGTGTTCTTCTCTCTTTTGGTCTTATTCAATCTAAATAAAAGGTTACATGTATAAACTTGGTCCACACCTAAGACACAATCGACATCATACCCTCTTTCTTGCAAAAGAACAACCTGGTAGACAATATGGCTTACATATACATGAACAACAACCTACATCTAAAGATTTCTCTAAAGACTAGTTATTCTACATTAACCTACATTATCCTTTATGACCTTACAACATGCCTCTTTATAGGTTTTATAACAAGAAAACCCCTAAAGATTGGTGCCAAAAAATGGTTACAGATCCATGCATATCATTGGCTACATATCCTGCAAATCCATGGATTATGTTACAGTTGACTCCAAGTTGGATTACCATTCAACTACCAATCAGCCTTCATTCATTCTCTAGTCAGTCGTCTCACATATACACTTCGACCTCTTAATGGTTAAGTTTCCATCGATATTTTTGAATTTGAATTTGACAGGTCGAATACCTCGAACTTCAACTTGTTGTCGATCCACCTCGACCTTGACTATTGTTGATCCACATCGACCTTTGACCATCGGTCGTGTTGAAACTGAACTTAAATTTTTACCTTAAGAACAAAATTTTTGATATCCTAGAGTCTTTGCACTATTTAAAATCTTTATAAAACAAAATTTTCATACTTAATGAATCTGAAATACACTTGGGGTTTATTTCGGGAAAAAGATGGTTGGAAATTAATCAATGAATGCCCAAATACTTTTCCGAATAATATAAAAAACGAACTTAAACGACAAAACTTAAGAATTTGAAAATATATCGGGATATCGGAGTTCTCTATCTGGTAGGAACAAATCTCATTGCATATTAAGTCACGAAACCCCGACCCCCGATTCCCCGATACGTTAATACGTAATTAACTCATCTTTAATTCAATTATCATTTTAAAACAAGTTTCAATTTTAAACTAATCACATTGGGAAATCGACATTCGCAATTCCGCAAATATAAATTCTCACAACATCAGAAGTCTCGATCTCCCGACCCCCGATTTCCCAAATCCCGAATTCTTGATTAACGAAACTCCGAAAAGACAATCTTGATTAATTAAAATAATAAATTGATTAATTAAATTAACAGATCGTTGTTTCGGCGATCGGGGTTTCACGATGACTCGTTTTCTTAACGTTGAAAGTCCCGAAACCCCGATGAAGGCATCTCCAAACTTAATTCAAGTTTGACAATGATAAATTATTCTCAGAAATGACATTTTAAAATTTCAAATTTGGAAATAAATGACATGTACATGACCGGTATCTATCATATATTCGAAATATCGGAAAATCTCAGGTACGAGCATTAAAAGCATTTATCGGGAATATCTTTGCATTTATTTCATAATAGATGAAAGGATTTCGTAAATATTATCATATATTCGAAATAACGTTTACATTATTCTAAAGACAAACTCTTCTCTGCTACAGAAACCCGAGAAAAACACAGAGTGTATCTCCTTC
>WSFP011541973.1:0-11622 GCA_009831015.1 Picea engelmannii | reverse complement strand
GGGAGGATGCACATGTTGCTACCGATTAAAAACCAAGAGGTGAAAACAAAGATGAGCAACATTGTACTTCTCATGAGTGGGAAGGAACTTCTTAAGGAGGTTAAGAAGAAGGAAGACACACAATTTATTGTGGTTAGGAAGCCCAGAATTGTTTTGACCAATACAAGGATAGATGATTTACCAGAAGAAATCTAGGAGTTGCTGGAAGAGTTTGTTGATATAGTAGTGGACGAACTACCTTGTTCGTTGCCACCTATCAGAAGTATAATCCATCATATCTACCTTATACCTGGAGCCGGTTTACCAAACAAAGCAACATACAGGTTGACGCCGTAGGAAAATGAAGAAGTTAAGAGACAGGTCCAAGACTTAATGGACAAAGGAATGATTCAGGAGAGCTTGAGTCCATGCATTGTTCCAACAATGCTCAGCCCAAAGAAAGATGGAGGCTGTAGAATGTGTACAAACTCAAGGGCAATCAATAAGATTACCATCAGATACAAATTTCCATTGCCAAGGATGGATGACTTGATGGATTGCTTGAGTGGAGCAAGATTTTTTTCAAAAATTGATTTGAAAAGCAGGTATCATCAGATTCGAATGAGAGAAGGTGATGAATGGAAGACAACATTCAAAACGAATGAGGGGTTGTATGAATGGCTTGTCATGCCATTTGGTTTAACAAATGAACCCAGTACTTTCATGAGGTTGATGAATGAAGTCCTGAAAGATTTCATTGGGAAATTCGTCATTGTATATCTTGACGATATATTGATTTTCAGCAAGACAGAAGCAGAGCACTTAAAGCATTTAGCTGCCGTAATGAGGAGATTATAGCAAGAGAAATTGTTGATCAATGTGAAGAAAACGTCATTTATGAGGACAAAACTCATTTATTTGGGTTTTGTTATCTCTGCCAATGAGCTGAAAATGGATCCGGAAAAGGTAAATGCGATTAAGAATTGACCATCGCCGAAAAATGTGTTTGAAGTTCAAAGATTCCATGGTTTGGATAGTTTCTATAGGAAATTCATCCAAAATTTTAGTGGAATTAGCGAACCAATGATGGATACGGTGAAGAAAATACATAAAACTTTTCACTGGACAGAAGAAGTAGAGAAAAGTTTCAATCTGTTGAAGAAGAAGATCACTGAGCAACCAATTTTGGTTTTGCTGGATTTTAGCAAGACATTCTAGGTCAGGTGTGACACAAGTGGATTTGCAATTGGAGCGGTCTTGAGCCAAGACGATAGGCCGATCGCATACTTCAGTGAAAAACTGAATGAAGCGAAGATCAAGTACTCAACATATGAAAAAGAATTCTATGCAGTCATACAAGTGCTGAAGAAATGGAGACATTATTTGGTTCCTAAAGAGTTTGTTTTGTACAGTGATAATCACGCTTTGCAATTCGTGACTCAACAGGAGAAGTTGAATCAAAAACATGTTAAATGGGTTGAATCCATGCAGAATTTTACTTTTGTAATCAAGCATATTTCTGGAACTGCTAACAAAGTTGTTGATGCTTTGAGCAAGAATTTTTTTCTTATGCAGGAATTCAGAGTCAAAACTTTAGGTTTTGATAACCTCAAAGAAATGTATAAGGATGACCCAGATTTTAAGGAGGCATATGAGGCATATGAGAATCCAGTTCTTAGGGACAGAAGCCAATGGACCGAGTATATGATCCAGGATGGGTTATTATTCCGGGGCAATCAACTATGTATTCCAAAATGCTCCATGAGGGAGAACCTGCTGAAGGAAAAACACAGTGGAGAATTGGTCAGACACTTCGGTCATGAAAAGACGTTCTCAAAGTTGAATGGCTCATATTTTTGGCCAGGGATGAGGACAAATGTTAAGAAATTTGTGGACAGATGCAGGATTTGTCAGCACACAAAAGGGAAAAGGCAGAACACAGGGTTATATCAACCATTACCTATACCAGAAAGGTCGTGGGATGCAGTGAGCATGGATTTTATATTGGGACTGCCAAGAACACAGAGAGGCTATGATTCAATCTTTGTGGTAGTTGACAGATTTTCAAAAATGGAACATTTCATACCATGCCAGAAAACCAGTGACACAACTCATATTGTGAACCTATTTTTCAAGGAAGTCATCAAACTTCACGACTTGCCAAGGAGTATTGTGTCTGATCGGGATACCAAATTCGTGGGACATTTCTGGAGGACCTTATGGAAAAATATGGGGACAAGTTTGTATTTTATCTCAGCATATCATCCTCAAACAGATGGACAGACAAAGGTCATGAACAGAAGCTTGGGATATTTGTTGAGGAACTTAGT
This sequence comes from Picea engelmannii, assembly GCA_009831015.1. NCBI lineage: Eukaryota > Viridiplantae > Streptophyta > Pinopsida > Pinales > Pinaceae > Picea > Picea engelmannii. The sequence continues at coordinate 9,313 of WSFP011541973.1, read as the reverse complement.
GAATGAACACCATAGTCAGTGGGATCACATTCTGCCACAAGTGGAATTTGCTTATAATGACTCTCTTAACATAAGCACAGGGTAGAGTCCATTCCAGATTGTATATGGAATGCAGCCAAGGGGAGTTTCTGAATTGAAAGATACGAAACAAGATGAATTCAGGAGTGCTAGTGCAGAGGACTTTGCAGAGGGAATGAAGGGGCTTCACAGCCGAGTTAAGGAGCGATTGCAGAGTTCAAGTCAAGAATACAAGCGGAGAGCAAATCAACACAAGTGAGAACTTCAATTTGAAGTTGGTGATCTGATTCTTGCACATCTGAGGAAGGAAAGGTTCCCAAGGGGAATGTATAATAAACTAAAGATGAAAAATATTGGATCGTGCAAGGTCATAAGGAAATTTGGGGAAAACGCATATGAGATTGAATTACCCGATGGGATCAGAATCTCACCGCTATTCAATGTTGTGGATTTGTACCCTTACAAAGATGAGGAAGCAGGAGCAGAGAAGAAACATAAAGAGATTCAATGGACAAAACAAATGCCTGTAGCTGAAAAGCCACAGATGGAAATCATAATTGACAAGAGGATTAGCAAAAAGACCAAGAGAAAAGAGTATTTTGAATACTTGGTCAAATGGAAGGGACATCCAGTTGAAGATGCTAGTAGGGAAGATGAAGAAGAAATTCATAAGCATGGACAGACCATGCAAGAGCTCATGAATAGGAGTTCATGAAAATTTTCAAGCGAGGGAGTATGATGCAGGAGCATCGTAAGTAGCCAGCCAAGCAAGCATAAGGCGGAAGACAGCTAGAGAATCACATCACATATTTTACACATTTTGAAATGTTTTTGAAAAATTAATGAAGCGGATATTAATGTGATAGATGGGGAAAGCGTACTTACATTTATATCTTAGATATTGTAAACAGATCTTGAGCATTGCTCTCATCTGTAGTATGTAAAAGAATTTATACGTAATTAATGAAAGTAGGTAGATTTGAATTAAGAGATTAGACAATTTTAGAAGCGTAGGAGGGAAAACGGATATAGACACCCTCACCCTTGTATTATTGGATCATGAGAGGAAGAATATTATCATCATTGAGAGATATAGCAGAGAGCTACAGAGAAGAACCCATGTACAGGAGCACTTGAGTTAATATATGAAGCTCTGACTCAAATTTCATGGTGTTATGAGGCTTACTGTTTACATTTACTGAATGGTATGCTTACAGTTCTTTTATTCTCTCTGTTTATGCATTTTTTTTAATGTTGTGTTGAATGTGTGATTTCATGTTAAGTATATGAAGTCTGAGAGAGGAGAAGAATGAGTTTCAATTGTTTCTCATCCTGAGAGAGTTCCTGCAAGGAGTGCATTGAATGTCCGCAAGGTGTGCGTTGACGAAGGTCTGAGTTTTATCTCAGAAAGCTCAGGAATGATATCGTTGTTCTCATTCCAGCAGAAGTGCAGGCAAAGTACAGAAGTCGTGCAAGGTGTGTGCAGGTTAGTTGAAGCCTTAGAATTTATCAACTAAGGTTGAAGAGTGAAAGACTGCTATCGCCAAGAGTGCACAGAGTGGAAGAATCAAATACACATAAGTATTTGAAATATTTCCACAAAGAGTGTGTGCAGGAGTCCTTTCGAGACTTGAGGTTGCAATAGAAAGCTCAGGAGGATCAACACCTTTGAAGTATTCAAAGGAAGATGAGGAGCTGAATCATCGTGCATAAGGTTAAGTTCCGACGAAAGAACATTGGCTCGTTTCACAGATATTCATTGAGGAGTGAATCAGACGGTCGAAATTCTCCATGGAGAGCTCGCAAAGTCACGAGGACCGTAGGATCCAGAGGAGTTACAGGGTGGATAAGGATTGGACAAACCCATCACTTTGGTATCAGGAATCAACGTGGACCATTGATTGTGATCTGTTTTGAGCCGTCAGATCATTTTGGGGATTCAGAATTCGTAAGTCCGGAGTGTAAGACAAAATCCTTGGTCACTCTAACTCCCGGATCATGAAAAGGATTGTTAAGTGTGGAATTTCGGGATTTCGGTAATTCGGGATTCGAAATACCGAAAATTATGATGACAAGGAGCCAGGGGCCTTTGCATTGAAAACCCTGAAGTTCCGAAACCCAGAATATCCTTGAAGTGGCATTTCGTCATTTCAGGGATCGGGGTTTCAGCATTCCCGTTGACAAGGATTCGGGTCACTTCACATAAGAAACCCCGAAGTCATGAAACACAAAGTATTGGTGAAGTGGCGTTTCGGCATTTTGGTGTTTCAGGGTTCGGGAACCCGAGAAGGCAGTGGTTTGAAATCGAGAGCCTCGAAATCCAGGTACCTAGAAGCTCGAAATAACGTGGGCCGTTGGATCTAAAGGGAGGTTATTAGGCATTGATTCCATAGAAGGTTCCATTTCAGAATTCGGGATTTTGAAATGATAGAGGAACGACAGTCGAAGGCTTGTTCAAGTTTCGAAATCTGGGACGAGTGACAGGTGGTAGGAATCCATGACAAAGACAGAGGACAACTGAGAAGATAGGTGGCGCATACTTGTTGCCAAGTAATGTTAATTTTCGTTGACCGTTTTGGGGTTTCGAAGGTTGGAGAGTCGAGAAGCCTTGCATCAGGATTCACGAAATTGCGAAATCTGAAACTCTGAATCAGCGAAAGAGTCTCGTTCATAACCATTGGAGAGCCAGCCTTTGCTGAACATATTGAGATTCAACATTTCGGCAGTTTCGAATACAAGAGTTCGGGGTTCTTTACTCCAGAATTCCCGAAGTCACGAAACGCGACACAACTGTGGAGAAGGACGCGGCCAAAGATTTCGGCAATTCAACATTTCGGGTTTCGGAGGTTGAAGAGACAAGAAACTTGACAACAGGAATCACGATATTTTGAAACCCAAAATCCCGATTCGACAAAGGGCACAATCATATTGTTGGTCAGGAGATTAGGGTGATGCCTTGTGGTTGATCACGCAGGCATACTCATAAGGTCCTGTGGAAAAACACCATTGTGTGTGTGTGGGATTCTCTGTGGGGAATCGAAGAGTCAATTTGACTCAAGGGGGCAGGTTTAGAATGATCCTGCATGGATCTTGGCCCGAGGGTCGAGGTATGCATCACAGATCATCATGCCATTCTCGACCATAGTTGCCACTTTCCGCACTTCATCCCCTCATCTCCTTATCTTTTGGTATTTTCGGGTGTACTGACCCAAGAAGGGATTGTTCCTCATTTCTTGGGAACAAGGGGTTGAAGGCCCAGAGGGAATCTAGCTGGAAAAAGATAAAAGACATATTATGAACCTTCTATAAGCTCACCCAAAGAGATCTTGAGAACAATGAAATGTTTCTCCTAAAAAAAATCAAAGACCTGCAAAAGAAAACACACACACACACATATATAAATGTCCCACTTGTTGAGGGATATACACAAGTGTGTTACAAGCTAGACTATACCCCCATGGCACTTTGTGTACCTCTCCCTTCAAGTGAAACAGTGGTACTACCCCCCAAGCTAATCAATTAACCCATAGGGAGTACCCAATGTTTGGACCTTAATTAATTAATGAAAATAATTGGGCTTGGAAAAAGGATGCATTGAAAATGAAGGTGCATCACAACCTCTACAAAGGAACCCATAAATGAGACACTATGATCCCTTGTATGTCATGAACCCATGCCCAAAAAGAATTCCCCCCATCCATGTCACCTTCTCCACATGAATTAGAGAGGGGTCAACTTGGGAAACACTCCTTGACTTGAGGTATGATTTACCTAATAGGTTTCTTTGTCAACCCTCCCATACCTAGACTTGGAAAATTGCATAGGGTCTTTGAGCACTTGTTTAGTTTGATAAGGTGGTTTTTTATGCACAGATTCAGGTGGCTCTTTTATTTATTTTATTTACTTATCATGATGCATTTGACTTCATATCCTTGGAGGGCGTATTCATTGTCTTGCTTGCCTTGGGAGTAAAAGGGATTACACCCCCAAGGAAGTGTTAGAATATAATGGATGTTCTCGTTTAACTATAGACAATATAGAAATATTATCACCCAACCATAGGCCAAAGCCACCCCCCAACACCTTAACCTTGACAAAGAATCATTCTGGAAGAAAACCCTATACAAGATAGCCAAACAAAGGTGGCACACCTTTCTCCAAGGATAGAGCACCAAGCAAGAGAAACAAGAGCTAATCAGAGAGTCCAACCCAAAACTGAAATATGCTAGCTGCAACAGCTACAAAAACAACTCTCCTCCAAACTTGTTCACAAACTGGCCAACTGCAATGCACACAAGTGTTGCTTCTGCAGTTATGAGAATCCCTGGCCAGAATGAAGACTGGCCTCCTGTATTTATAGTATTTCTAGCAGACTGCCTGGGACGAATTCTCATTCTAGGTACTAAATCTTTAGTATATAACATTTCCTTTATCTGACTTCTTCTCTTTGAGGCTAATAACCTAATACAAGTCATTCTCTTGAGCCAACTTGTCTTCTAGGGTTATTAACCAATTAATTAGGGTTTCTTGTTGCTTCCCAAAATATTCTATTATCATCAGGTTTACACGTGGAGGTAAATACCTCCCGCATCTACCATAATATCAACACTCCCTCCTAGCTAGGGAGGTATTGAAGGTAATGGTATTGAAGTTAATGGTCTTGAGTACAAACATACCATTCACCTGGTAGCATCAACATAGTCATATAGACTATCTCACGATTAGATCATGAGCACCATCATCACTATCAATGTCATTAGTTGCATCATCTCTCGAAACCATACTCCATATGAGTAATCAGACATGATGCTGGATAAGTCACTCACTCCACAGAGTGACAAAAGAGCCATTTTTCTAATCTGGACATATGTCCTGGAAGGATAAATGTCCTGGACCATTTTTCGTCTGAGGAATTTATGTTCATTGATCATCCATCTAGCTAATAATCATTTCCAACACTACTGATAGTCTTCAATACAATCAGAACAATGCCATTCAATAGAACACAATTGTGTCTATCCATAGTAGTACACAAATACTATCGAGTGGTACACTACCACACCAAGTAGCACACAACTACTTGATCAATGACATATAGTCACAATCGTTGGAACACATCCACCACAATAGCATACATCTATTGTTCAGAGACATACAGTCTTCATAACAATCATATCATATGATATAAACCTTCATAGAAACAATGTTATGATATAAACTAAATCATCTGGGCCATTCTTCCACTCACATCTGTGAGATATGGAACAACATCTTCCCTCAGAAGGTAAAACATCAACGATGAGTTATCTGGACTATTCTTCTCAGGAAAGGAAGAATAATTATCCCGATTTCTGATCCTGGACCATTCACCTATATAGACCATTCCTTCGGCACTAAACAAAGTGCAACTTAGAGAGAATGAGTCTGCCCTAGGGAATGCCTATCCTTGATTGTTGAACCTGGACTATTCACCTATCTGGGCCATTCCTCCAGCACTAAACAAAGTGCAACCTGGAGAGAATGAATCTTCCCTAGGGAATGATTGTCTGGACCATTTCCTAAGGAAATGATTGTCCTACACCAACCTCCAAAACAAACCATTCTTTGAAACTGCTCACAACTGTGAGCTTTGAAAGAATGACTGTCCGGTGAGGCAAACCAGTCTTCTTGACCACTACTAAGAGTGACCGTCAAGAAGAGATACTGTCCTAGACCATTCCCCCACACTGGACACAAGGGGAATCGATGTCTATGGTACATCAACAATCCATCAAACCATTTTCATTACAAAAATGACCATTCGATCTGGACCATTTTTCGAACTGGAAAATGGCTGTCCGTTAGAAATCTCAAGCCACTTTCTGAACTGGAAAGAAACTTCTCATCTTGGACCATTTTTCAAACTTGAAAAATGAATTTCCATAAATCAATAACACAACAGTGCTCCCTCCCAACTTGGGAGTCATCTCTTCCTTTTTCAATAAGGAAGTCATCTCCACGAGCTCCATCTTGAGTATGAAAACTATTTCATCTTAGGCATAGGCTTTACCAAAATATCTGCTTATCTACTCATCTGTGGAGATATATATTGGATAACCACTTTCTCTTTTCTGGACTTCATCACGGAGAATGTAATGCTTGATCTCAAATGTACTTTGGTATTTCTGGAACAGTAGTTTTCTCTGAAGGCTTCATATAGCTTTGATCAATATAGTATATCATTGTTGGATTCATCTTTGTTTCCTGCTAGCCCATAACATCATGGCAAGGGTCAAATTGGAACATATCCAAGTGGTACTTTTTTTGCCATCATGAGAGTTTGTCATGGATTAGCAATCCATCGTCCTGGAGTTCTGAGTAACCATTCTGATACAATATCTCTATTATAGAAAGTTTTCGCCATGCTTCTACTGTGCATTGGAGGTTCTCCACATTGTTGTCTTCTTCCATCTGCATACAAGAATCTTTTTCCAGTATACCTCAAAGCCTTGAGGTTTCTCTTCATACGCTCTTTGTTCAATTATTCTCAAGAACAATATTTTCATTCATCTGATGTTAACTCCAACCCATGGATATTGTGGATGATATAATGGCTCATGTAGAGGTATGTCTGGTTTACTGGAACAAACAATCATCATAGTCTTCTCACTCCATCTGGGAGAACCTCTAGTTCTGGATCTCACAATACTTTCATTCATAAGTCTTCCATACATTGTTCTTCATCAAAACTTTCATTTCCTCTGCTTGATTGCTTTTAGTGAGTTCATATTAGGCTGGTAGTCTTGTGATTCTTGATACAATGACTGGTTGTTCTTGTTTTTTCTTTCTTTCTTGGAATCTTCATGTTCTTCCTCATGTTTTTATTTATCTCTTAGGACCATGGAGTTTTCTATAGATTACATGCCTTGAAGATTCCAACTTATTTCTTTCATCATAGGATCATGGATGTGGATGGACAATTAGGGATACTTTTAGGCTTCTTTTTGAAGAAGGCTTCTTTTCGAAGAAGGCTTCTTTTCGAAGAAGGCTTCTTCTAAAGTCAAACTGAACACACACTTATTTTCATGGCTGTTACCATGGATATATACTTCATCATCTTCAATAGATCATTGGATTAGCTCCCTCCTAATCCTTACTTCATGTATGAATGCATGCTCTTCTTTTGGAAATATATAATCGGCTCCCTCCATCTAACAGAGTCCATGCTTCTGTCTGCATCCTTATTGCCTTCTGCAAAGTGTCATAAGTATTTCTCCAATTTCCTCTTGATTGCTGACTTCTTTCTGTCTTTAATTCTTCTAGGTTTCTTCAATATTGATTCTGATTTTGGATTATCTTGCAGTTGTTACTTATGTAATAAATTCCACATGAATTGTTACCAGTGGTTTTGGATGTACTTCATCCTTTCATGTGTATTGTCTTGTCTTAGAGTCATAGTGATAGCAATCCTTATCTTGTTGTTCTTCCATAGGTATAGTTTCTCTTTGAACATATTATCTTCTAAGAAATAGATATGCAAGATATGTACAGAAAACATGGAATGTACAACAACTATGAAGAGTATTGTTACCTTGTCTTAGAAGAAGAAGTTAGTTTTTTCCTACTTGGTCTTCTTTGAGGGTTTCCCTTCTTCGACAACTGATGCTTCGTGTGTCTCCTTCTTTTTCTTTATCTCGGGACAATGATTCTTGTAGTGACCATATTTTCGACAGTTGAAGCATTGCATTTCTGACATATCTTTCTCTTGATTTGGACTCTTCCTTAAGACAAACTTCCTTTTGTTCCTAAAATTATTGAATCTTGTTGTGAAGGCTTGATCATCGTATTTCTTTTGAGGTTTCTCTATTACACTAATCCTTGATTGTTCTTGTGCACAACAAGTCCAAAGTTCTTCAAATGTAGGATACTCCTTCCTTGTGTTCATGCTTACGGCAAATGCATCCCATGTCTTGGGACGACCGTTGAGTACTATATTTACGAGTTCCTTCTCTGAAATGATTTCTTCAATGGCTTGTAGTTGCTCTCTTAATTGATATATTCTAAGTATGATGTTATGTTTTCATCATCATTCATCTTCATGTCACAGAGCTCATTCTTCAGACTCATTACTTGTCCAATGTTTCTGACTAAGAAGAGGTTTGTTAGGGCCTCATACATCTTCTTAGATGAGTCAAGATGGGAGATGTAGGGTATCAAGTGGTCTTTTATAGAATCCACTATGATACTCATGACATTGATGTCATTGTCTTTGAACTTCTCCATAGCTGCAATGTTCTACGGTTCCTTCTCTTTTCCTTCTTAAAAATCTGGTTCCACAATATTTCCTTTCACGATATACAACACTTTATTCTTGGCAAGGATGAGATCAATCATTGTCTTCCATGATCTGAAGTTAGAAGCCCCTTGTTGTGCTACTTATATGTTTAGTATAATGAAATCATTAATTATCAATCCGGGATTCGTAATCAACAGAGTTACAAGACACCAGTAAGAAAGGTAATTTCTAATGTCACGAGTATAGAATTAAACTAGATTATGTATGCTAGAAACAAATCAAAATAGCAAACTGCAATGCACTTTGGTTGTCCTTCACATAGAGGCTATCTACTCCATTATGGCACATGCAAGTATGAGATGGAGTTAGTTTGAGAGATCAACTCTGCTATCTGACCCATAAAACTAACTATGCAATCCACACTTTTGAAAGGAAATCACACATCAATCATCAAAGCATAGCATGGGTAGTTCAATAGTCAATATGTTGGTTCTATTGTGGTTCACAATGAACTTCACTAGTTCTTATCCAAATAGTTTTGACTATTGTTGCCAACATCTATGATCACTCAAGGAAATCAAATTCATGAGAACAAAAATAGAGCATATGCAAAAACAGAGCAAGTAAAGATCTCTAAACAATTATATAAAGGAAATCCTAGTCTAAGTTGTACTGCTATCATCTAACAGAGTTAAAGCTTCAACTACTTTAATGTTTACACTACATGAAAACAAATGTTAATGCTAATCTACAAAGATGCTGACATTTGTTGGGTGGTGGGCCCTTGCTGCTTCAACAGGTCAGCTACTGAAGTCTACAGGAGGCTTGTCTGCAACACACACATTACTCTCACTCACATTTCAAAACATAAAATAAAACTTTCGTTAACAACTCAACTCACACTTAATCATAGATAATCAGAATATGGAGATAAAATGACATTCCATTAATATTCACTTAGAATATGTTCTGTACTATCATACGTTGCTTTACATATTGGTAATATGCTAACTCTCCTTC
>WSFP011541956.1:0-11622 GCA_009831015.1 Picea engelmannii | reverse complement strand
GGGGGGGCAATTTTTTAACTTCTATTAAATGGATTCAGAGTTGAAGTAAAGAAATTAAAGCAAGGTGATGATGGTGGCACAACAATAGCCTGACTCCAAAATTCCATAAATTACTCATACAACGCCCAATTGAGATGTCATTTTTTGTGATGCAGAGAGCATAGAGAGAGGTATCCAGTGATAGAACTTCCCAATACATTCGAGTATTTCAGCAGTTTCAAAATTAGTGAGGCTTACTTGGCGAGAAATTGTTGGCGGTTGTTCTAGCACTTTTGGACCTCATATTTCGATTATGTCCATGACGTTGGAATCATGATCCCACAAAACATACAGTTAGCCTATTTTGGAGGTGAAAAAACCAATTTTACCATGATCCAAAATTGCGAGCAAAAGAATTTTTTAATGGAAGTTCGATCCTGATTCTCACTAATGCTTCACCCGAATTTAGATATGTTGATTCCTACAACATTTGTGTTATATGGGCTCTTAATTCATCCTTTGGAACTAAAGTCATCTATTAGTGGATGAGAAATGTTTTCTCATGAAAAACACTAACTGACTTTTGGAGCACCTAACACTGAGTATGTGACAGGAGTAAAAATTATTCTCTAAGATATAATTCAGAGCTAGCCTATGTCTAGTAGACGTTGTAATCGAGCCATATAACAATAAAAGGCACTTTCACAGTTGGGATTAGTCATAGAATCAAAAGGTGAAAAATATACATGCAGATATGGTACACATAATGAAATTTGCTAGCGACACAAACAAACTTGTCCAAATTATTATTATACTCAATCAAGACCACAACAATGACATAAATCAAAATCAACGAGCAATCAAATGTGAGTCATATAGTCAAAAGGAAATGTTTAACCATTGAAAATCAATAGAACCCGACTAATGGGTGCAATGACCAAAGGATATGAGTTGGAAGAATTTTAGGAGGGGCCACAAGCCCACTATCTTGGGGAAGGTGTTGAGGCCTCAAAAATTGGTGACACACTGGGAGAAGCCAAAATCTTTGTTAATCTTTCCTAACTTACAAGCATAAAACACAGAGAGTAGTATTTTTACTTTAAGGATCATCATGGAATAAATATGTGGAAAATACCTAAAAGGTTTCATCGTGGTGGGCTCACTGGTGATGCTTTCATGTTGGTTAGTAGAGCTCATCTGTTGTAATAAGAGGATGAATGATGGTGAAATTTATTTTCTTAAACTGCATCGATAATATAGGTTGGTATCTTCATTATGGGGATAATATATGTTTGAGATATAAAAATATTTTCACTATATGTGTATATATTATCCCTATGTTGCTCCACTTCTTGTGACCGTCTATATCCCCGATGGATTCACCACGTGTCACATACCTTTCTCCGCTTCCAACAAGCATCCATATCCTCAGTGAAGATATTTGCATGCCCCCTAGTATAATTAAGATTTATTTCCCAATCCTTCCCAATTTATTTAGTATATGATTAGCATCTGTGGATGGGGAAAGCAGTGGCCTTCTTTCTTTTTCTTTTAATTCACTTGGTCCTGATAGGGGATGACTTCCATATATTTATATTTTCTTTGTATATTTGATGCACCTGGAGAAATAAATCTATCCCTTTTTTTTCAACCTTTAGACTTTGACACTTCACCTTTCATGTGAGTAGTTGTTTAGTGTGTGGATGGTTCCCATGTTACATAGGATCTTCTCACCATCCAACATGCAAGATTAACCATTAATTAACCACTTGGTATTTCATGTTCTGATTGTTGTCACAATATTCCAAAATCATCCTGATATATCTTCAATAGGGACCTCTAGTTCAGCTCGTGCGCTAGGAAAGATATGCAAGTTTATTCAGACATGTTTCTAATGTAATGGTTTTGTCTGTATGAGACAAAAGGAGGTGAGATACATGTATATTATCACATGTGATCAAGAATTCTAAAACAAAAGAATTTAGAGAATGAATTTATTTCAAGGGAAGAGATGATGTGGAATGAAAGAGAGGAATCATATTTAGAAATGGAAGATAAACTTTGTAGTTGCATTCATAATAAAAAGATAAGACTCTGTTAGAAACCTAATACAATTGAAAAAATTAAATCTTTAGTGAATGGTGAGTAGAAATATGCAATCAGCCATAAAAGTATCCTAAAAAATAAAACAAAAATGTCATCATTTCAAGCAACTTTAAAAATGTTCACATGTCCTAACACAACAAGTACGGCCTCATGAAAATACTAATCCCTTTGAAATCCTATACGTGTGTCATTTCATTTGGATGGGATTTGGTGCTAGGTTGGTTGAGAACTACAACTTACATCTGATTTTCTAAATATTGTCAGTTCATGTTTGCAACCTTGTGCTTCAAGGAGTAAGGATTGGTAAGAGATTCCTTTGTTACCCATCAAATTGTTTTTTTCTAGCCTTGTGATATCCTAGGGTTTCAAAATATGTGCTCACATTTTGAATCTCTCCAAGTTCTAAAAATTATTTTGCAATATAACATTCTCATCTCCCACTAGCTCAAATCAAGTGTATTATATCAATTGGACACTTGTACCTACATGGATAAACCATTCAGGACACAAGATTGATTTCAACCCAAAATTTTCAAAAATGAAAAGGGCTTAAGAAAATCATGTGCATAGACTTGAAAGTAGAATCCAAAAATAGGTTCTTGAATAGAGTTCCCAGGGGACATGTCTCATGTTCATGTCAAATTCTTTGAAGCCTTTTTTTTTTCAAGATGTGTCTTCCTCTTCAGGTGACAAAAGTCTTCAATGGTTGAGGTATGCACAAAGGAATTTACAAAAATAAGACTATGTCAATAAAATCAGTGGCACATCATACTGAAATGATTTCTCTGTTAACCCTTTTCAAGTAGAAATGTCTAACCAGTTAGCAAAAATGACTAAAAAATAAGGTTGATTAAGATAATTTCCTCACAAAAAACACATTCTTCGAGATCTCATGACATAAAACAAAACTAAAATTTATATTCGGGCCATCATGGAACACTAAATCAAAAGATAATTCTTTGAATAAATGAAGAACCATAATTGTTGGGACGCACTAATTCAAACCTTGAATCTTACCGGTTTCTTGTTGCCAAGATCCCGATAGAAAGGTGGAGTTGACTACCTTGAATATTTTCTAGTCAATGGAAATTCCCTTTCGAGTAGCAGGTGAATTTGGTTATGATGTTCAATAGGTCTACCTTGAAGTGGAGCTTATTGAGAACAATTTATTGTTGATCATTATCTTAGAGGATTCAAACTATGGGCCTTTTGTAAGAGATCATTTTTCTTGAATATCAATTATGTTTTCTGGTTGAGTATGTTCGTTAGAGAAACATTATTGTTTTCTCAACAATGGCAGTACTTCTTCTATTTTTATCTCTTCGGAACCAGGTTGTAGATCAGGTATGGTAGGATTTGAACAAGTTCCATATTTGAAACTAGGATAAGTATAGACACCACACACAAAGGGAAATGGAAAGACAAGGTTGCATGTAACCCTTTTCCTTTTGGAATTCCCCTGAGTTTTGGAATTTGTAATATAGCAGATATAAAAAGTATGCAGAACAGAAATAAAATGATAGAAATGGAAGAATAACAACAATATAACCAGAACAATCACCACAATAACACTGAAATGATATAAGAATAACAACAGAAATAGCACTTTGATTCTGAGAGCAATGTTCACGGGCCTCTTCGAGGGGGCAACCTCCAGTCGAGTAGAGCTCTATTACAATATTATCCAAGCTAGGGTTCTCATACCCTTGACTCCTATTTATACTAAATATGTCTATCAAAAGAAGCATCTAGAGGAAGATCCTTCTAGAAGCGGAAGCTTCTATTAGGTCTTCTTACATTTGACTTATTCTATTTTATTGCAAGGCCTTATTAATATTGACCTTTATTACATCCGAATATATTGGTCTACCTATGTGCAGGTTAGGACCCAAATATGTCCTCCCCCTTAAAACCAGCCTTGTCCTCAAGGCTTGAGATGTAGAAATTGTTGCAGAATGGTAGCTGGTTCCCGGGTGGCATCTGCTGGAGTTGTATCTTTCCACTAGACTAACACTTCCTTTATGGTTCTCTAACGCAAGAAACGCTCACACTGGTCCAAAAATGCTTGTGGTTGTAGCCAAATGGATCCTTCTTCAGCTAACTCAAGAAAGTTGGTTTGAATTTGGAACTTAGTTCCAATCACCTTCTTTAAGCATGAAACATTAAAAACAGGATATAGCTTCAAATGACTGGGCAAAGATAACTGATAGGCCATTTGTCCCACACACTTGAGAAATGTATAAGGACCATAAAATTTAGGCGCTAGCTTCTGACAATGCTCGGCCTTGAGGGAATTTTTCTTGTAAGGTTGCAGTCAAAGAAAAACTTGATCCCCTTCTGTAAATTGACGTTCAAAGCGACCTTGATCTGCTTTTTGCTTCATGTGATTCTGTGCCATGACCAAATTATCTTTCAGGGTATGGAGAATAGCCTCTCGAACTGTAAGTGTTTGGTCAACCGCCTGGACCTTCAAGACACCAAGTATGAGAGAATTGAAGGTGGATTTTGTCCATATACCGCTTCAAAAGGAGTCATGTGTGTAGTTGTATGGTATGAAGTGTTGTACCACCATTCAGCTAGGGGTAACCATTGAGCCCACTGATTTTTCTTTTCTGAGGCAAAACACCTCAAATATGTTTCCAAACACTTGTTGATAACTTTCGTTTGACCATTAGTCTGGGGATGATAAGTTGTACTGAGATGCAATTGGGTGCCTTGTAGCTTGAACTGTTCTTGCCAAAAATTGCTTGTGCAAGTTGGGTCGCGATCAGAAACAATAGAGTGTGGCATGCCATGAAGCTTGAAGATCTGATCCATGAAAATTTGAGCCACCGTGGATGTTGTAAATGGGTGTTGAAGAGCGTAGAAATGAGCATACTTGGAAATGAGATCAACAACCACCTTGATGACTGATTTATTTTCCGATTTGGGTAATCATGTAATAAAATCCATAGAGATATCCCTCCAAATAGCAGGTGGAATCGGAAGCAGTTGTAGTGTGCCCAGAGCTTTGACTGTTTCTCCCTTGTTGCGTTGACACACATCACATTCAACGATAAAATTACGAATGTCCCATTCCATACCATCCCAGAAAAAAGAACGTTTGACCTTGTCATAGGTTTTGGTGAACCTGAAGTACCCTGATGTGGGTGTAGCATGAAACTCAGAAAGCACTGTGGATTTAATCTTTGATTGTTTACTTAAATACAAATGGCCTTTGTATCGAAGCTCATCATGGAGCCAAGAGTACCCTAGGGAAGTTGGAGAATTGGAATGCAATTATTGGATTAGATGCGAACTTTTGAGATCTTGTAGTCATTCCTGGCGAACAGCTTGGAGCCAATCTGGTACAATGAAGGAAAGAGAAAAAATGGATCCTTCATCTTCATATTTTCAGGAAAGTGCATCCAAAACTACATTGTCTTTTCCTTTCTTGTAAATGATCTCATAATCATATCCAAAGATCTTAGTCACCCATTTTTGTTGCTCCGGGGAGGAAATGTGTTGTTACATAAAATACTTGAGGCTTTGATGGGCTGTCTTAATTTGGAAGTGTTTCCCCAATAGATAAGGGTGCCACAGATCAACGACATGTAGAATAGCTAACATTTTCTTTTCATAGATTGATTTTACCAGATTTCTTTCAGATAGTTTCTTGTTGGCAAAGGCCAAAGGCCAACCCTCTTGCATAAGGACAACACCAATTTGTTTCCCTGAAGCATCACATTCCAAGACAAAGGTCTTTGTGAAATCAGGAAGGGCCAGGACTGGAGTGGTGCACATGGTCATCTTCAAGGTTTGAAAAGCTTCAGCAATGGTTGGAGTCCAATTGAAAGAGTTCTTTTTTAGGAGAGCAGTGAGAGGTGTTGCAATCTTTCCATAATTCTGAACAAACTTGCGATAATAACCTGTTAAGCCCAAAAATCCACGCAAGATTTTGAGAGTCTTTGGGTGAGGCTAGTCTTGCATAGCTTCAATATTTTTAGGATCCACCCTGACGTCATCCTTTCCAACCAAATGACCCAAGTACTCTACTTTTGAGGTGCCAAAATCACATTTAGACTATTTCAGGAAAAGTTGGTGCTGAGAGAGTAGATGGAGAACTTGATCCACATGAGAAAGATGATCTATCCAGGTTTTGCTATAGATGAGGATATCATCAAAGAAAACTAAGACAAAATGACGGAGAAAAGGACGGAAGACATGATTCATGAGGCTTTGGAAGGTGGAGGGGGCATTACACAAGCCAAAGGGCATGACCAAAAACCCATAGTGGCCCTCATGCATTCTAAAGGTAGTCTTGGGAATGTCTACCTCTTTCATATGTATCTGGTGGTATCCTGAACGAAGATCAAGTTTAGTAAAGAATTGGGTGCCACTCAATTCATCCAGGAGGTCATCAATGACAGGAATGGGAAATTTGTCTTTAATGGTAAGTTTATTGAGGGCACGGAAGTTGGGACACATTCACCAAGAACCTTCTTTCTTTAGTACCATGACCAAAAGAGAAGAGTAGGGGCTCATACTAGGGCAGATAATGCCTGCATTAAGGAGTTCCTGGACCATTTTCTCAATTTCATTTTTTTGGGAAAAGGGGTGACGATACAGATGGATATTGGGAGGAAGGCTTATGGGTATAAGGGGAATGGAATGATCATGAACACCACAGGAAGGAGGGAGTCCCTGGGGAGTGGAAAATACCACTTGATGTTTAGAAAGGATGGCTTGGAGGTCTTGTGACACTGAGGGTGTCTATGTTGCTTGTATGGCATGGAGTTGGCCAATAACACCAGAATGACCTTTTTTGAGCAGCTTTTCCATGTGATGGGAACTAATGATCCCAGGTGAACCATCGGTGATGCCTTGGAACTTATATTGGCGGCCCTCCTGGTCAAATTTCATGGTTAATTCCTTAAAATTCATGAGAATGGGACCCAAAATCCTTATCCAGTCTTCACCCAACACAATGTCACAACCGCCCATGTCGATGTCAAACATATGAGATTTCAGGTAGTAGTCACCAATTTGGAGATGCACATTTTCACAACACCCTCCACATTTCATGGAGCCACTATTGGAAATCATGATTTGGAAATTATTGATGGCATGGATGTAGCAATGAGTTTCTTGGGTAATGCGGCGATGAATAAAATTATGGGTGCTTCCACTATCAACTAGAATGGTGACCTTCTAATGCTTGATGTAGCCGATTATCTTGAGGGTTTGGGGAGCAGAGAAGCTAGTGAGAGCATTGAGGGAAATGATCGGTTCTACTTAGGGAGGGTATGAGGGAGGGGTTATGTCAGTGGGTTCAGGTGACTCGGACACAAGGGGAGTTTCAACATCCTCTTCTGAAATATCCTCGGAGATGGCCATAAAAATATTTTGTTCCTTACACTTGTGGCCTGGGAAATATTTGTCATCACAATTATAACAAAGGTCTTTGAGTTGGAATTCATTCATTTCATCCATGGTCAATTTTTGGATCTTTAGTGGAGCGGAGGGAGTAGTGGGATTTACTAGTTTAGGGTGAGGGATAAAGGAGGGTTTCCGGTTTTGAGAAGATACAACATGTTGTGCTTCTTTAGCTCTTTTAGTAGCCTCCACTCAACTCTGAGGCCGAGCCATGAGGACATAGGCCTGAATCTCATCCTTGAGGCCACTGATAAAACACTCTCAGAAAAAGGCATCAGACATGCCCTCTATCCGAAAAGTCAGGTGCTCAAAGGAAGCTATAAAGTCTTCCACTGTTCCTGATTGTTTCAAATTTTTCAAACGACCCAAATGGTTGGTGTCAGTGTAAAAGTGTTCATAAAGCTCTTCCACAAAGTGTGTCCAAGCAATATACCCTTGACAGGAAGTTTTTCTCCATTGCCACCATTGCCAACATTCTTGATCTAGATGGAGAACACCATACCGAAGTTTGGCCAAGTCATCTATAATGTCGTATAAAGAGAAATAATGTTCCATTTGGGTTACCCAACCAGTGGGGTCCGAGCCATGAAATTTGGTCACATTCACTCATAGAAGGCATAGGTCAGGTTGAAAGTGATGGTGTTGAAAGTTATGGGAATGAGAGGAATGTTCAGCTTCAGTATGTGGAGATGAGTCAGAGGAAGGGTTATTTGTAGGGATATGCAGCTTGGTGCAGATTGTTGAAAAGATAGATTCAAGTTGGGTGGTCAGGTCTTGTTTGATTTCCTCCATTAAGGACTGCATGGTTTTATTAATGGTAGCAACATTGGCACTGAGTTGTTTCACTTCTTATTGGGTCTCGATGAGAGTATATTGCAAAGTATTGAAGAGAGCTTCCAAGTATTGGCTACGGGTATGGGCCTTGAGGACCAAGGAGCCGAAAAGGGGCAGGTGGGGTCAAAAAATTTGCCAAAAAATGATATGTATGAATGTGATAAGGGTGAAGAGATGAATCCAATGGAATAGGTCGCAAATAATGGTGAAACAATTTCTAGACTTTTTTTTTTCACCTACGAAGTTATACTCCGGTCTAAAGAATATTGTAGTGATGAAATACCCAAATGATTAACCAGGAAGAAATGTGTAGTGATTTGGCAACCCGAACACAGTTGCACGACAATAGATCTTGTCTGTTTTAATTTGTTTATGTTTCTATCCCCAAGGGTTAGGTATTCAAGGGTTCTAC
The DNA here is from genome assembly GCA_009831015.1 of Picea engelmannii. Classification (NCBI taxonomy): domain Eukaryota; kingdom Viridiplantae; phylum Streptophyta; class Pinopsida; order Pinales; family Pinaceae; genus Picea; species Picea engelmannii. The sequence goes on along the minus strand of WSFP011541956.1, from coordinate 2,876 downwards.
AGACAAGGGTTTGCCATGTGCTATAGCTCTCTGATATATGTGCGGGGTCCAACAGTAGTACTCGGCCCAATATCTCAGGGCACTAACTAAGGAGGCTAGATCATACCCTTAGCCGTACTACCCAACTACCCAGGTACTAGAGAGTATATTCTCGAGTGTTGTTCTCAGTGGCACTATAGAAGTCAAGCGACCAATCAGTTTATCTAAAGAGGCCTTTAGGTAATCTAGGATGATCCGTACATAGGTGTTTTATAATGTGCTACCACTTGAAGGGGTACCAACAGGGGTTACAAGGGTGGCCAACAGATGTGCGCTTAAGTACCACTTGTATTTCCTACATGTATGAATCCCTCAACCGCGGGTTTATGCATGTAATGACATATCTATGTGGCTTAAAGACATCAGAATACGTCTCTACCCTGGAAAAAAAATTTACTCACAATTTATGTCCAAGAAAGTGCTCTGATACCACTTGTAATATACCAGATATAAAAAATATGTAGAACAGAAATAAAATGATAGAAATGGCAGAATAACGGAAATATAACCAGAACAATCACCACAATAACACTAAAATGATATAAGAATAACAACAGAAATAACACTTTGATTCTTAGAGAAATGTTCATGGGCCTCTTCGAGGGGGCAACCTCCAGTCGAGCAGAGCTCTAATACAATAATATCCAAGCTAGGGTTCTCATACCCTCGACTTCTATTTATACTAAATATGTCTATCAAAAGAAGCATCTAGAGGAAGATCCTTCTAGAAGCGAAAGATTCTATTAGGTCTTCTTACATTCGACTTATTCTATTTTATTGCAAGGCCTTATTAATATTGACCTTTATGACATCCAAATATATTGTTCTACCTATGTGCGGGTTAGGACCCTAACAGAATTGCATACCAAGAGGTAATACTTCATTGAGTGAATGGGCTTCCTTTTGTTTGTTCCATGCTTCACAAACTAGGTTGGGATTTGCAAGGGAATTTATAATAAGCTTTCTCAACACTCTTCTTAATATGAAATATTTACAAACTAGTGTATTTTCCCAATGGGAAATTGAGTCAAACTTTTGATTACTCAATGAATAAGGTTTACTAGGAGGAAGAAGGAAATGAAAATCTTATGAGTTATCACGTACAAAGATAAGCAAGGTGTAGTATAATACTTTTTCCAGTTTAATAGAGGTAAAGCAATGAACATACAAAATTGACACTTTCTTTTGTCGATTATGCATAGAGAGCTCAGAGAGTCAATGCCTTAATCTTATCTGAAGGAGAATATCATTTAGCACTGTGAGGGTGTAATTCTTCACTTGCAATCTCATGAATTTTCAATTCCAATCCTCCCCGAAATGTAAAGTATGCTACAACAGATACCTTTTCATAGGATCGGGATCATGATATTTTAGATTATTGTTGTCCAATTGTTAATGCTAAGGTGAATGGTATTGAAGTGAGTAAATCATCCATTTGAATCTTATCAAAGGGTTTTGCACATGGTTATCTCATGAAGATGAATGTAAACCAAGTTAAGTCAAGCTTCACATTAAACAACTAAGTGAAAGGCATTAATGAAAAAGAGAAGAGAAATCTTATGCAAAATGAAACTAGTCCTAAAGTAAGCCATGCTAAATAGCAATAAAACCTAATAACATCTAGTGGCTTTTATTCAAGAAACCAAAATAAGCCAAAATCTATACTGCACAAGCATAAATATAAGTAAAATCCGTATTGCGCAAGAAGAAAAGGAAGTAAAAAGAAATATGATACTCAAATTCCTACCTTATCCCACACTGGATAAAAAAGGATTATGTGAAAGCATAGTTCCAATGTAGCCATTCAAGCAATTATAAACCTGTAATCACATGTTTGTCAAAAGTCAATAGTAGAAATTGGAGTAGTAAGAGATCAAAAATAGGAAGAATTGAATCAAGTAAACGTCTATCCATCATGTGAAATTTGGCAACGTTATCATTCATGGGAAATGTAGATATGTAAGATCCCTCCAACCAAGCTTCAATTCCATCATAATATTTATAATGACCACCATGGAACTATTGGAAGGAATTAAAAAATGAGTGACATACCTGGTGAGAACCATGTGTGAAATTTGTGTGAAATGCACCTTGTGGGAGAGTCTTAATATTTATGATATCATTTATTCTAGAGGTCAAAGCAAGATAATGAGAACCTATGGTCGAAACCAAAGTGCCTCGTTATCTAGGAAAGTCACCTCAGACCCACATTTTACATAACCCACATGTTGAGAGGAATAATTGTATCTTCTAGTTTGGGGGAAATGTCGAGCAAAGGATGACTCCAAGATCTCTCCTATAACATCATCAAAATTATTTGAGGAGTGTTGGAGTATTGAAATAGAAACCAATAATGATTGATGCATCTACCCCTGAAGATTAACTTGTGATTCTAGGGAATATTGAGGTGACATTTCTTCTCATATCAACTCGATGTTTCATGTGTCTTGTATGGTGACAAGTTGTATATTTGATGTCATTTTCACATGGATATCTGAAAACTTGTTGTGTTATGCATACCGTGTATCCTTTATCATTAACATATGTGTGCTGAGATTAGAAATACCATATTGCATAGAATTAATGAATGATATATTGATGCTCACACTCATTTATGGAATGAAGAAACAATCATCAAAAAAAAGGGTTATCATGATCAAATTGTGTTTCAGTGTGTTATGAAAGTTTAAATTGAAAAGGATTTTCAACATTGTGCACCCTGGATGGATTGTCATTAGGAATGGATCTTTAGTTGATCAAGGATTGGATATTTTCTTCTTCTCATTTATCATTCAATATTTCATCATTGAAAAACAAATGTAAAATTTGTATTGCAC
>WSFP011541949.1:0-11622 GCA_009831015.1 Picea engelmannii | reverse complement strand
TAATTTTGTATTATTTCAATTTATTATGTCAACATGTACTTAGAATTTTTTTTCAGTATCATAGTTTCATGTTGTAATTTCATTGTTGTACTTTAGAATTTCATTATGTAAATATTGTTTATATTATTGATTTCATTATTTGTTTATATTATTGATTTCATTATTTGTATATGATTTCATTATATTATTGATTTAATTATTTGTGTCTTGGTTCAGTTGGAAGCAAAAGTCAGTGGCTTTGAGTTCGGCAGAGGCTGAGTATATGGCTGCCAGTCAGGCCAGTTGTGAGGCCCTTTGGCTTCGCAAGTTGCTGGTGGGATTGTTTGGTGTGCAGTTGAGGCCTTCCTTGATTTACTGTGATAATCAGAGTTGCATTAAACTCTCGGAGAATCCAGTATTTCATGACAGGTCTAAGCATATTGAGATTCGTTTCATTTCATCTGTGACTATGTTCAGAGAGGAGCAGTGGAGCTACAGTACATATCTACAGATGAGCAGGTTGTAGACACTGGAGCAGGTTGCAGACATACTCACCAAAGCATTGGGCAAAGGCAAGTTTGTATTTTTCAGGGACAAGCTTGGAGTGGTGAGTAACACTTTCCTCGGTAAGAGGGAGTGTTAAAAATAATTAAAAAGTACCTAGGCAAGTGTTTCTCATCACCTAGGCGCCTAAGGGGTGAGAAAGTGCCTAATGTGGACCCTATTCATTTAATTTGTGAGAGACAAATTAAAAGGTGAATTTTTGAGACTTAGGGAAAGTGGGTGGATAAAGTGATTTTATTTCCATCGTTGATCTCATCTAATCTCTACCGTTGGATGAAGAGACTTTTCACCTTCCCTCATGAGGTCGACTAGGGTAGGAGGGCGCACCCATTGTTGGGTAGTTGAATCAATTTTGAGAGAGAAAGAGAGGAGGTCGAGCTTGAGAAAGAGAGAAGGCATTTGCAGAGCTAGGGCACGCATTTCAAGGCTGAGAGATAACACGTACTTCAAGACAACAGACAACATTTAATACAGTCCGTACAGTACAGATTTGTTGAGGCCGTACAGCCATTAATGTGCACAGAAATCAAGGAGGACAGTAGCAACAATTTCTGAGAAGGTTGGCATGCATTCCAAGGCAGCCCAAATTGCATTTATTGGCATAGAAATCGAGGAACCTGTTGGGCACGATTTTCTGGAAAAGAAAATCCATACAGTCCGTACGGACTTGCACAGTTTTTGAGGGTCGTACAGTCCAGATTTCTGGGCAAGTTTTTCGAGGAGGTTGGCACGAGTTTTGAGGTACCATTCTGCTGAGTTTTTTCCGTACAACATTATCAGAAAGTGGGCACATTTTTCTAGACAGTCTGTACAGTATTTATTGTTGGGACAATCATACAGTGTACGGATTTCTGGGACAGAAATCGAAGAGCATCTTCCTGACTACTCAAAAGGAGTGTTTGCAGAAGAAAAAGTCTGAGATAAGTTTGTGTATTATTTCTGAAGATGAATATGTTGTAAAATAATTTCTCTGAAGCTCACAAATAATAAAAATCCCTCTCTCACTGGTTTTCCCCTTGTGGGTTTTTCCAGGGTCGTTGTTAGACCAAAAATTACTGTGTTATAATTTCTTTTGTTATATGTTGCTGATATGTTTTTATTTATGCGTTAAACGATGTTCAGAATCCTCATGTTTCAGTTCTGAAAATTTATTTTATGCTGAGTTTAATTGGCTATCATCAAACTGGGTTTGGGCATTAAACATTGGCTGAAAAATCAGCGAGACTTGAAACTGGGTGGGGTCTGAAATTTTACAGATTGATGCTTTCTTGCTTCTATTGCTCAAGTTCATGTGATTATCTTTAGATCTTAGAAGCTCGTCTTTTATTTGCTTAAGCCCATGGAGGCATAGCTCATTTACTTGCAATTCATTACCTTTCAAGCATTTAATTTCCTTTCAAGTTCTTGCAATTTAATTTTCTTACAAGCTCTTGTAATATACTCCTTCTTTCAAGTTCTTGCAATTTACTTTTTGTCAAGCACTTTACATTTCAAGCACTTAACTTAATCAATCCTTAAGAGGTTCAATTTATCTTAGACTCATAGGGGTTCAATATAACTAGTTTAATTAGATCACCTATCACTGTCCCAACTTTGCTATCAAAAAGGGATCTTGTGGAGGCGGCAGGGGGTGCTAGATCAGGGATGGTCTCACGGCACTAGGTGTCCCCCTTGTTGAGCACCCTTGTTTCCCGGATTGACCTATGGAGCTAGGGTAAGGCCTTGTTTGCCTTACTTATTGAACACCCAGTAGTCTTTTTGGCACAAGCGGGGAGGGTTTTAGGGAAGTCACCTTGTCTAGGATTCAACTTCACTTAATCAATCTAACTAATCTAAAATTTACCCACAAACAACCTTGATTTAATTTCACATTTCACCTTGTGGTTCATGCTCTTTAATTTCAGCAACATTTTCATTGCAAGTTATCTTTATATGCAATTTTAATGAGCATTGTGGATAGTTGAGTTTGTGAGTCAAGAGTTGCGCATCTTTTGCCCATGGAGGCCATTTTTCATGCTTTATCTCATTCCCTCTTAAGTTACGCATTAGCCCGCGGAGGCTCTCTTTTGTGGTGTCTTTCATCCCTTGATGTTGTGCATTGGAGCCATTGAGTAACCCCTTTGAAGTTGCGCACCTCTTGGGGCACTTCACTGTTTGGGTTTGATTTGTTGTATTGTGTTGTGGATGCTATCTTGAGTTATCTTTCTCCCTTCCCTGCACATTCAAATCAAGTTAGTTAGATCTAGTAAGTAATTGCTTGTTCCTTTCATTTGTCAATAGTTGTATATTGTTGTATCACTTACTCATTCTTTGCATTCTTATCTATGTAGACAGTTGTCTATTTCATTGTATTTAATTCAATTGTAGAAGTTTTATAAAGTAATTCTTTTGTATCTAATTGTAAACTTTGTAAAATCTTTCTTTCTAATCTATTGTTGTAACTTTAGTTGACCCCTTTGCCCAACCTTAGGCACTAGTCTTAGTTGTCTTAGGGAAAGGCTTGACTTCGCATTGAAAGATTTGCACTTGCATTGTTTGCCTCTCATATAGGCTAGATTCGCCCAAACCTTTAACTAATTAAAAGTAACTCCTAGAATTAATCTTTTAACTCACATAGTAACTAGGGTTTACCCCCCTTGGCTTCCCTAGTAGTAAGCCTAGACGGAAGAAGTTCAAGTCGAGGTGACAGTGGGCTTGAACTTAGGCATTGTGCCTCCAAGGACACACTAAGTGGATTGGACTTAGTCCACGTTAGCAAGTGTGTATAAGGACGGAAACACACCTATCTAGTCACCAAACCAGGGTAGTGGCTTTTGGTGGCATAGCCAAGAGAAAGGGGGTCTCATTACGAGTCAGCCTTCTCATTTCCGTGAAATGTTTATGGATAATGCTGTCACCTCTGGTCATCAAGCCAAGACAGTGACCCTCAACTATTACCTTGAAGCACAAGAGAAAAAAATCAAAATAAATAAAGCTAAGAATAAAAGGCAATGAATGAGCTAGGAAACAATTGCATCCATGACAAAGTGCATCTTATTAAATTTAGAGTTGCTATTAAGTTCTTTTCAATTTACTAGACAATAATAGCATAAGCAGGATCACTGAGAGAAACACAATCACAAGGTACACGGCACTTTATCCTGGGAAACCTTCATGGGGGAGAAAACCCAACAAAAACTTCCTTAATATAGATTGTCAATACAAAGCCAAGATAAAAGACAAAACCACCAAGAATAACCAAGACTGAGCATGTGCCTCTCTCTCCTTCTGGCAACTGCAGCTATCTCCCAAAAGATGTGCACTACATAAGTGGATGGGTGAGTGGGAGAATGAGGAGCTATCCTCTCTTATTTATACTAGCTGAGGAGCGCTAGGGTTGTGTCTCTTCACCATGTTGGGCCAACTTCTTCAACTAGTGGCTAAAACCACTTTAATAGCCATAGGGGTCGACTTCTCAATTAGCACCAATTAACTAGGGTTTGACCAATCCACAATAGAAATTTGGTGATACATAAGTTCCGACATGATCAATCCACAAAAGGGGATTGATCCATTTAATAATAACTCAATTATAATTAGAATATACTTCGCAGTTACAATATTTCAACACAACTCACCTTCCACAAAGGCACCCAAAGGTAAGACTCTACATTTCCCTGTTAGCACATGCACCCTGTTAGCGTCGGAAGTCACCCCTGGATTGCAGCAGGAGCAGAGCCCGACGCCCATCAGTTTATGTCACGATTTGTTTAATGGGGTGTTCAAACGGAGGCTAACTCAAACGACGTGGTTCCAACTACAAAACTAGGCTAGGCATGCATGGGCAAGTGAGGTCTTATATAACTTCAGACAGTGAGTTGTAGTAAGGGTGAGTAGGGGGAAGACTTGTATCAGAGAAATGCAAAGGTCTGTCATAAACATCAGGTTCCTAACAGACTGTGGAAGAAGACATTTAAACGCAAGATCTTCTTACGCTCAAACGCAGAAAACCAGAGAAAACAATAGTGCCACAATAAATCCTTTATCACAACATAATTGCCATAATTCGTGCGAATCAGTCGATCACGAACTCTCTTGGTATAGATGAAAACTAGATGGAGTAAGAGAGACTGTATGTCATAAAACAAGAAATCTCACATACAGATGCATAACCAGAGAACTAGAGTCTGTTAAAACTTTACAATCGGGAGCTTCACTCTACCATCGATCCCTTCAAAAATACCAAAACTGAGTACATATACTTGGGCGGATTTGCCCAACAGAGACGCGCTCGCCCTCCAAGGCGTAGCGTCTCTTCAATCAATCTTCGGGTGGAAGTCCTTCGTTAGACGTCTCCTTAACTTCGCATGGCCTCTGCAGGGAAGGAGTAGCTGGGCCAGTAAATGCTAAGCTAGCGTGTGCAGGCCTCCTCCGGCTGGTCGGGAACTCGACATGGCTTCTCTGAAAAGAAATGAGTACACAGGACTCTCTCGAGCAGTCCGCTTGTCAAGCCCTACATTCTTCGCATTTAATGAATGATGAGAGGTTTCAACCACCCTTTCTCGCCTTCATTTACTCCAAGCGAAAACCAGGACCGAGGTCGAATCAAATGGCACTTGGAGTTCGCGGAAATTCCTTCTGTGAATCATGCATGGCGTCTTCAGCCCTTCCTGAACAGCTTTTTCCTTCACAAGTGACCATGGGCTGTGACCGCGCGCTTATCCCCAAAGCGCTTTCGGCGTTCGCGAACGGAAGGAGTTAATCCTTGCTTCTTGAAATCGCGATGAGCGAAACGCCGAGACGGCTTTAATCTAGTGCCAAGCGCCCTCTGGATTTGACGGTTCTGAATTCTCCCGACAATGTTGTGGGCCCCAGGTCTTGAACGCTCTCGTCATCTCATGCATCAGGAAATGATGGAGCTGCTTCTTGCGTTTCGAAGTTGAGATGGGCGAAACGCCGAGATGGCTCAATTGAGCGCCACGCGTCCTTCAAATCTGACGGTCCTAACTTCACCCGACGCTGTTGTGGGCCCCAGGTCCTGAATGCTCTCGCTACTTCGTGTATCAGGATATGATGGAGTCGTTTTTTGCGCTTCGAAACCGCGATAAGCGAAAAGGCGGGGAGCCTAATCGCGCGCCAGGTGTCTGCCTCAAATGGACGGCTGAGACTGCCCCCTGCTACCGTGGGCCCAACTTTAAAAGGTATTTCCCTTTCGTGATTCGCGAGTTCGTGGGTCAAAGACCCTCGACTCCCCTTTCTAAACTCCCGATCCCCGAGATGGCGATACGGGCAGGGCTCCCTTTCTGGTCGGCGCTCTCCACATGTAACCTTTGGCTACGGCCCCAGTACTCGCGCCTCTCGCTACTCGAGACCTCGCGAGTGCCTCCTGAATGATTCCGACCGTTGACTTCCCTAAAACTTTAAGCGCTATACTTGACGCGACATGGTTAATCTGCAATTACCCATCAAGCGTTGTTCCGCTCTGTCGCTGAATCCTTTCCGCTGAAAAATAAAATGCCTGCTCGCTTGATTTTAAGTCCCAAAAGGACTTCTTTTATGCGCTACGCTTGGGCGCTCCTTAAGCAACCTGCAGACCTGTGTATCCCGATGCCGAAGACAAGAAATGTTGCTAACATTAGGCTCCATGGGGGATAGAGTCGTCCCTATAATGCTCTAAGGACTCATTTCGCAGCTTCAGTGCCTTGCTGTTGGGCTATGGAGTCAAGCTCGAAACATCCTGCTTCTGAAAATATAGGCCGAAAAGTAAAGAAAAGCAAACAAAGCTACATGCTCAAAGGAGCTTATTTATATACAGTCCTAAACTAATAAAACACTTTACATGGGGCTAGGTGAAAGCAGACTTCCACCACAGCCAATCAAGTAACTTCCTGAAGGGAAGCTCTTGCCTTCTGTCAGTGATCACAAACAGTTGACGTAACCGTGACAGCAGAACGGTTACACTCTTCAACTTCTCCTTACAAGCTGAAGTCGAGATGGGATATGGCGGCTCCAAAGCATGAGGGAAATGCCACTCCATGTATTTGCTGACAGGGTCATCGAATGAGTGGCAAATTCCAGAAAATGGGCGACAGACACCCTCCTCTGCTACACAGTTGTTCACCTGTGGCTGAATATCTCTGGTAAGCACAGGTTGATGGTGGACAACTGACGTAGGCTCGCTGCTTTCGGGCGGTGGTTGCTCGCTGACTGGCTCTGGACAGGAAATATTCTGCTCCTCTGGTTCGGTCTCCCCCAGGTCCGATTCGTATTCATCATAAATAGGGACCATGGGGTGGTTTTGTTTGTTGACTGGCTCTTCAGTATCTCTATAGTGATCAAAAGTAGGATAAGCTTGCTGCTCATCATCGCTATAATATATATCAAAAAGGGGTTGTCCTTCATTGATATGATCCTCCTCCAGAACAGTGATCCCGTCAAAAATTTATGTTTTAGGGATAGTGGGACCTACTGGTTCTGGCTGCTCACACGTAATCTTTTTCTCTTTAATCCCAGGTAAACATATATCGTGAGAAACCCCCTGGAGAAAAAGAGAGGAAAACGCTTCCACAATAATTCCTTCTTTAAAAACAGGAAGGCCTCCGTCCTCAGAAGCAGGGCTGCTAGGAATATCTGCTTCAACCCGATACTCAGGTGAGACATCTACCATGGACCACCTCTGCTCTGCAAACTCATAATCTCCACAAGAGGTGTGTTGATCTTCATGAAGATCTAAAAGAACAGATGCATCTGATATGATGTCAGATGCTTCCGTTCTGGGGCTAACACAATTAATATCGTCCAATACCTCTATATTTTCACAGCAGATGCTTTCCTCCACAGTAAGGGCTTCATCATGGACCTGGTCTTCAGGGCCAGCAGAGGCTTCCTGAAGCGAAGAAAAATCCTCACAACATTTTTCAAACAAACCATCAGCTGGATAGTAGTCTTTACAAAATGAATTGAAAGTTGTATGAAAACCTGTTAAAGAGCGTATGCTTGCAGCGGGAAGAGACCGACACCATTCAAGAGCAGCTCCCTTCAATGAATACCTGAAGAGCTTAATCTGGACATCCTCATGCGTGATATTGTGTCAGTGGATAGCCTCATGGAAGTCCAGTAAATGCTCAGCTGGTTCCTCCCAAATTGTTGCATGAAATTCAGGGAGGAAATCTTCCCAGTGGTCTCTATCAGGAAGTGCATTAGGAAAACCAACTATCTGAGAAAAGTCACAGAAAGCAAACCTTTGAGCCAGAATTTTCTCCATATCGAACCAGTGGAGTCGCCGATCGATCCACGAATCATGGATTCGCCAGGTGAAAGATGCGCAGCTTCAAGTGTGTCTGGTCCTTGTTCACCATCAAAGGCCAGATCTTAACATTGTCGTTACCCCAGGAAGCTTCTCAGGCTGAGAAAGCAGCTGCTGAAACCTTCTCGAGAAAGTTCCTTAGGGTCAGCTTTCAGGTGTGCTAACAGTAGTCACAGCTGAAACAGTGATGTGGAAACAATGGAGTCGCCACAGTGGAGTCGCCAGGTGCACAGTAGCAATCTTTAAGGGCTCTGATGTCTGATGCACCTTAAGAATCAGAGGCTCAATGTCGTTCTGCCTAGGGAAAATCTTCAATTTCGTCCCCGGCAACGGCGCCAGAAATGTTAGCGTCAAAAGTCACCCCTAGATTGCAGCAGGAGCAGAACCCGACGCCCATCAATTTATGTCACGATTTGTTTAATGGGGTGATCAAACGGAGGCTAACTCAAACGACGTGGTTCCAACTCCAAAACTAGGCTAGGCATGCATGGGCAAGTGAGGTCTTATATAACTTCAGACAATGAGTTGTAGTAAGGGTGAGTAGGGGGAAGACTTGTATCAGAGAAATGCAAAGGTCTGTCATAAACATTAGGTTCCTAACAGATTGTGGAAGAAGACATTTAAACGCAAGATCTTCTTACGCTCAAACGCAGAAAACCAGAGAAAACAATAGTGCCACAATAAATCCTTTATCACAACATAATTGCCATAATTCGTGCGAATCAGTCGATCACGAACTCTCTTGGTATAGATGAAAACTAGATGGAGTAAGAGAGACTGTCTGTCATAAAACAAGAAATCTCACATACAGATGCATAACCAGAGAACTAGAGTCTATTAAAACTTTACAATCGAGAGCTTCGCTCTACCATCGATCCCTTCAAAAATACCAAAACTGAGTACATATACTTGGGCGGATTTGCCCAACAGAGGCGCGCTCGCCCTCCAAGGCGTAGCGTCTCTTCAATCAATCTTCGGGTGGAAGTCCTTCGTCAGACGTCTCCTTAACTTCGCATGGCCTCTGCAGGGAAGGAGTAGCTGGGCCAGTAAATGCTGAGCTAGCGTGTGCAGGCATCCTCCGGCTGGTCGGGAACTCGGCATGGCTTCTCTGAAAAGAAATGAGTACACAAGACTCTCTCGAACAGTCCGCTTGTCAGGCCCTACATTCTTCGCATTTAATGAATGATGAGAGGTTTCAACCACCCTTTCTCACCTTCATTTACTCCAAGCGAAAACCAGGACCGAGGTCAGATCAAATGGCACATGGAGGTCGCGGCAATTCCTTCTGTGAATCATGCATGGCGTCTTCGGCCCTTCCTGAACAGCTTTTTCCTTCACAAGTGACCATGGGCTGTGACCGCGCGCTTATCCCCAAAGCGCTTTCGGCGTTCGCGAACGGAAGGAGTTAATCCTTGCTTCTTGAAATCGCGATGAGCGAAACGCCGAGACGGCATTAATCTAGCGCCACGCGCCCTCTGGATTTGACGGTTCCGAATTCTCCCGACAATGTTGTGGGCCCTAGGTCCTGAACGCTCTCGTCATCTCGTGCATCGGGAAAAGATAGAGCTGCTTCTTGCGTTTCGAAGTTGCGATGGGCGAAACGCCGAGATGGCTCAATTGAGCGCCACGCGTCCTTCAAATCTGACGGTCCTAACTTCACCCGACGCTGCTGTGGGCCCCAGGTCCTGAATGCTCTCGCTACTTCGCGTATTGGGATATGATGGAGCCGTTTTTTGCGCTTCGAAACCGCGATAGGCAAAAAGGCGGGGAGCCTAATCGCGTGCCAGGTGTCTGCCTCAAATGGACGGCTGAGACTGCCCCCTGCTACCGTGGGCCCAACTTTAAAAGGTATTTCCCTTTCGCGATTCGCGAGTTCGTGGGTCAAAGACCCTCGACTCCCCTTTCTAAACTCCCGATCCCGAAGATGGCGATACGGGCAGGGCTCCCTTTCTGGTCGGCGCTCTCCACATGTAACCTTTGGCTACGGCCCCAGTACTCGCGCCTCTCGCTACTCGGGACCTCGCGAGTGCCTCCTGAATGATTCCGACCGTTGACTTCCTTAAAACTTTAAGCGCTATACTTGACGCGACATGGTTAATCTGCAATTACCCATCAAGCGTTGTTCCGCTCTGTTGCTGAATCCTTTCCGCTGAAAAATAAAATGCCCGCTCGCTTGATTTTAAGTCCCAAAATGACTTCTTTTATGCGCTACGCTTGGGCGCTCCTCGAGCAACCTGCAGACCTGTGTATCCCGATGCCGAAGACAAGAAATGTTGCTAACACACCCCATGCCCAAATATTTGTCCCATGTCACCTCATACACTTACATGACTTGGACTAGATTCCACCTGAAAAACACCCCAAACCTAAGGGGGATTAGCCCAATAGGACACCCTAAGACCCTGTCCAAACCTAACTTGTCAAATTGCATAACGTCTTTGAGCATTTGTTTGGGGTTAAAAGGGGTTTGATGCACATGTTTGGGTAATTTAATTATTGCATGTGATTTACATGCAATGATAGTTGTGACTTATGAACCCCTGGAGGGCGTACTTATTGTTTCTGCAGGACCTTTCCTGGTGGACAGGTACACATGAGGGAATGATTAGCTCGGACCTTCATGAGGGCTAAAAGCCCATAGATGGATGTTGGAACCCCAGCCAGGGGGTAAGAAGAGATTGAAGGCTTGCACAGTGAAGGAAGAGGACGTTGCCTTTGGAGGCACACTGGCAGGCCTAAATAATGAGAGGCCACCCTTCCCCACCTGGACGTTGGCTTTGGAGACCTTGGACGTCACCCTAGTAGCCCTGACGTCACCTAGAGCTAGGGTTTGACATTGAGAGATGTTGGGTTGTAGTTTTGACATGTGTGGCATGGAGGGCCTTTGGAGGCCCAACGTTTTGCTAGATGACCTCAACGTCTCATGGAGGAGGCCTAACATCACCCTAGGAAGGATGATGTCACCTTCTTTAGGGTTTTAATGTTGAAAACTGATTTAATTTTGAATTTTAAGAGCAAATTGACATGTAGGCTTTGTTTTATGAAAAAACACAACTGTTGAATTAATTAGCCAGGATTTCCCATACAAATATGGCTGGGTAAGTTCATTTTTAGATCATAACTCGTCATACACAAGTGATGGTCTGAAATTTTCGCCCTCTTTAAGGGTTATTGGCTGAAATAACTAGTGCACACTTCTTGGGAGAGCTTTATGGTGGTGTATTTTGGCATTTTTCATGGTGGAATGGTCTTCAACTAGGGTTTGACTTGATTATTCTTGGTGAAGTAAGTGGAAAATATGCATTTTATTCATGCTATGGATGTTTGTGGTAAGATTTACTTGTTTCATGTCTAAGATTATGAAATTACTTGTTTAAACCCTAGGGGAGAAACAACAAATGCTTCTTTCTCTCTATAACTATTCTACTAGCTTCATCTTGCTAATTATACATTTTCTTGGGAGTGATTATTAGAGCCCTGTTATCCCCGATATCTAGGGATAACTAGGAGATCATGTCTCGAGGCCCACATGGTCCTAGACATGGAGTGTCGAGAGCAGGATTGACTTGGGCATGGCCCTGGAGGGCCCATCTCTCTTCTTCTTCGTCGGATTTGTCCTGTCAGCAGTAGCAGCTTCCATCACCACCGGCTTGGGCTTGCATCGAAGAGGGCTCTTGCTCCATGAGGTAATTGGTCCGAGGTATCATGGTATGTGTCATATTTGATTGTTATAACCTTCTTATATATGCATTAGGTTCCTTTCATTTCAGATGACTGCTTGGATCTTACACTAA